>CAIGRO010158172.1:0-10184 GCA_903798355.1 Fraxinus baroniana | reverse complement strand
AAAAAAAAAAAAAAACATATCCTTCTTCACCACCTTCTTATGTACTTGTCGCAGTTCTAGAAGCCAACTAAGAATTCAGACAATCTTTTTATTCTTTGTTAATTATAGTTGATATTCTTAAAAAACGATAAACCTTATTCCTCGTCATCGAAACATTTTTTCTACTCAATGTTAATTATAGTTAATACTCGCATTATAATGTATTCTCTTAATTTTTATATTCGTTTCAAAATTAATTATTTTCATTTCAAACTAATTAATTAGGAGGGTGTTTGGTGGAGATTAAAATTAGATTTTTGGTAGATTATGATAAAAGTTTTTTGAAATTTGTGGTTGAAAAGTTGTGGAACCCATGAAAGATATCGTTAATATTAATTATTTGACTTTGATTAGGATTAAAATCAGATTTTAATTCGTACCAAATAGGGGTTAAGTGCAGTGTTCAATTATTTTGGTCCCTAGGTACATATGCACGATTGAAAACATGATTTTCCACCTAACAATGTCGCACCAAAAGCAATCACGAATTCAAGATCGATATTGGGAAGTTATTTTTAAAATTTTATAGTTTATTTAGAGGATGTTTGGTGGGATTAAAATTAAATAAAAGTTTTTGAAATGTGTGATTGAAAATATGTGGGACCCATGAAAGATGTGGTTAATATTGATTGTTTGATTTTGATTTATATTAAAATCAGATTTTAATTCGATCCAAACAGACCCTTAAACTAGATGTAGGATTATTGGTTTTTGGTGGTTGAATAGTACTAAGAGCTTGTTTGGTACAACTTAAAATTCAATTAAAATTGAAAATATAATCGTTATTGTATCTCACTCGTCTAATAAAAGTCAACAATAATGACTAGTTTTTCAATTTTAATCCGATTTTAATTTTTACCGAACACGCCTTAAAAATTAAAAGATTTTTATTTTTCACCTTATTCCGTACTCAATATTCGCGTAAATCAACAAGTGATTGACGCTTAATTTTCTGATATTTCTAAGAATTAATAAAAAATTAAAAGTTACAGTTTGAAACGAAGAAATATCAATTACGTATTAGCCTCGTATTTCGCGGTTCTACCTAGATTATTCTCTGGCAGCGTTTTTGTGGAAATTTGAGTGGTCAAAGCACGTGTTTTCACACAAAATCATTCAATTCGACGACTATTTTTTCCGATTAAAGCTGAACGAATGGTCAAACAAAGGCAGAGAAATTTATCAATTTTCAGCGTTTTTGTGGAAAAATACTACTAGAATGAAAAATGTTAATAATCTTAAAATAAAGAATTAAAATTATAAACTCAATTGGTATTAAATGATGGGTTAAATAAAATAAATCATTTAATTACACATTTTCATTTAATTTATCATATAATGCAACATTTGGGCCACATAGATTGGAATTATAGTCCCAATATAATTAAGGTCCCGTTCGGTAGGGATTAAAATTCAATTAAAATTGAAAATATAATCGTTATTGGGTCTCACCTGTCTAATAAAAATCAACAATAACAATTAATTTTTAATTTTAATTCGATTTTAATCCCTACCGAACGGTCCCTAAATAACAATATTCTAAAATACACGGGGCGGCGAAGCAGCCAGTCAATGAAATACCTACCACTGTCAATAGCAAATGCATGTTGGGACCATCAACTCCTCTTTGTTTCTTGTTCAACATATAAGAGAATTATATAGCAGTCTTTAATTTAAAAAAAAATTATGTTTTGAATAATATTTTTTTTGAAGAATGTATGGTTAAATAGTAAAAAAATAAATTAAATTTACGTGTAAAATATTTTATTGTGTAAATATATTAAAAATGAGTGTGAAAAATAAATTGAGTTAAAGTAAAGGGAATTAAACATGGGCTAACTATGTGTATTCACGAGTGACACTAACCCATCATGTCTATTAAATAATAAAAAAAAAAAACCATTTCACACGATTTTTGGAGCAATAAAAAAAAGATTTGGAGATCGAAAACTTGCTTTTGAACAATTTAATTAATTTTATAAAGGTGCTTCTTTTAATTAGAAACACCCCGATGAAACTTTCTCAATAACTTTACAGAGGAGAGTTATTTTAGAACTTACACTCCATTTGATCCCCATTCTTTCCCCCCAAAAATGCATTCCCACATCACATCAAAGAAGACCTGCTACAGTGAATATGTTTTGGGTTAAATGTAATTTAGTGCATTTTTATATGTTTTCCCTCTCCTTTTTTGCTTTTAAAATTGTTGACATTAAAAAAAAATATGATTTTGAATACGTGAATATTCAAAATGACATTTTTGAAATAAAACAAATGGTAAAATATTAACGCCAACATATATATCAATTTATTTTTCTACGTTCGTAGAACACTACACATGTGCAAAATGTTGCGTTCCGTAAAAATCATATCGTCATTATTGTTGTGTCATATAATCGCGAAGTCTATCCCACTTACTTCGCTGTATTTCAGGTGTGTTCATTTTGGCGTGCATTTCTTCTTCAACGTTAGGTAACTCCACCTCGGATGCGCTATCATCCGTCTCTTCTCTCAAAAACGCCTCGTCTACAAATCCAAAACAACATAAAGAATTATGAATACCCATCGTTACGATGACAACTGCAACTTGTGTTTGAAATGAATAATTAGGCATACAATCAAAGATTTGCCATCTTTACTTCCACACACCAAAGACACATTCAATAACGTTTTTCGCACGAAGAGTGTCTGTAGTTAAATCTCCCACGAGCATTCCGAAAACGCCGACGATGACCCGCTTCATCATTTTGGAACTCTTGAAAATGGTACAATATATCCGATCCTTTGTATGAGGCCATATATCCCAGTCGATGAGCAAAATCAAAGTCAACCAAATAATAATTACCAGGCGCTTGTAGTGGAAAGTGAATTTCTAGAATATATATAGCACGAACTAGTATTCGAGTGTCGTGCGTATTACTAGTGTTGCCACGAATACAAACGCGAAACATAAATTAAAATCATATGCGGCCAACACATTTTGCATTGATACTCCTTTTCAACCTATAAAATTCGCACGTTCAAGACGCAATAGTATAGCTTTCACATGTGTTCCATCAATATCTCCAATGCAATCTTGAAATAGAAAATGCTTAGTCAGGTCCTGCCTGTAGGGATCCTTACCCTCGTTATAGTTCGGATCGAGTTGTACAAGACATGCCGATAATACAATGACGGCACGAAGAACCTCTTTGAAGTAGTAGCATACTGTTTGCAACGAATGATTGAATATCGTTATCACCTGTCGGTATCCCTTTCCATGCCCTAATATGCACAAGATCATTCCAACTTGCTTGTAGATATCTATCCGTTGGCTACTGCATAAGCTATATTCGTCACGAAGAATATGTGTAAAATGTTACAGTAGTTGTGGGTACATTTGGAATTCTTGATAGCACATATGTTCGTTCTCTTTTATTGCTTTCTTCATAAACATGTGACTATTTCTAAAATAAGAAATCTTCAAATACGACGTCGTTGTTTGCGATAGTAGTCTCTCGCATCGCTGTATACGATTCTACAATAGTAACCCAATTTGTTACGTCATCTGCTAGTTGGCTAAAAAACTCATCACCATTGACTTCTTCTTCCTCGTCGAGTCCAATAAAAGCACACAATTGAAGTTCAGATCATCCATTGTGCAATTGAGGAATAACAAATGGTTTTTTCTTCTGCGCGAGATGAAGAAATTTTTATAACAATATGAAGTTGTGTTACTAACCTAGGGACTTCACATATCATTTTTACTTGGTCAAAGCAATTGAATTTATAGAAGAGTAAATGTGACATGTAAGTGTTTTCTTTGATTGACCTTTCAATGCAGGTTATATCGACAATAAAAAAAAAAGTTTCATGACAATGAACATGTTAAATTTTTTCCAACTAGTGCTGAAAGATTCCCAAAAAGATGTACATTACCTGCAAGAGTTGTCTATCATGCATGTAGTCTTTGTGGTCAGAAATAAAGTAAATTTTTTGACAGCAAACCTAAACAACATAATCACATATGAAATGGAAGAGAATGTCAACATATATTGGGTAAAGGTACAAATAACTGTAATTGGCACGAGGGAAAACGAAAAATAAGAAGAACACACAAGCATTAGAGTTAAAATGTCACTAATGGAGTGATTTGTTGTACTCATTAAACTGTCACTCAGTCTATTCAAATTTCTCATCAACGTCTCTCATGACGTCGAGCATATCTCGATAGCGCTCTTGTGTAGGAAGCGTACAAGCATAACAGTACATGGGGTTTGTCGCTCGAGTCTCCTAACTGCAAGAAACTCTTCGATGTAGGCAACTCCAGCATTTTCAGTCGGTGCCATAATGGTATTTATCTTCGCCGCCACATCCTCGGCAGCAATATTTACCCTGGTCAACGAAAAATGACAACGTCTGAGTAGAAATAAGTTGTCGTCGACTTCCTTTTTTTGCCTCTTCTAGCACTGGATACACTCATGCTATAGTTACATTTCTCTTTGTCTCCCTCATCACTTGAACCAATACTCCTCCCGTCGACATGGATTGCATCCTTGTGGTCTTCAATTGCACTGTCCTTGAACAAAACGAAGCCCGTACGATATAAATTTGTTGGGGTCATTGTGTACTTGTCACCATCATATCTATCGCCAAAAAGTTGATGATATCAGATGTAGATTTCACTGACATCTTTATCTTTAAAATCCTTGTAGTCCTTGTTCTCCTCTAGTAACAGTTACTAGAATAACACAAATGCAAGTGAGTTGGTAACAGAAACATTATAAAGTCATTGACACCGCACAAAACATAGATTAACAAAAAATAGTTGTGGCATTCGATTATAGGGGATAACACTATTTTGTACTATGATATTCGATTCGTAACTTCGTAGTTTCAACATAGTTGACTACATGTGTCAACATGACTATAGTAAAAGATTGAATTACTTACTTTCTATGTTATATTAATGTACATCTTATGGACACTACTTGTGGAACTGTAAATCTCATAGTGAACAAGAGAGAGAATTGAGCTAAACATGGGCATTTTTTTTTTACACAAATTGATTGTAAAAGCTTCAGTTGGAATAATGATGAGATATTTCTTACAAGTTAACTAGAAACAACATGCAATGTTATAAGCGTATGAACCTACCCACATTTAATGAAACTAGGCACCTCAGTTCAAACTACAAACAACTATCATTTTTAATCAAATGAAATTTTTATCAAATTTTTATAACAACTATGCTCAATTTTTCAATTCAGCAATTCTAGTGCACTTAAAACAGATCACATCAGCAAGGAAAATGAGTAGAGCAGCATGCATGGGCATTATAAAGTTAGGCATCTCAAGTGGCTAATTTATTGAATCAATCATTACTATTCTCACAACTTATTGAAGCTAATAAATGTCAGAGGGAATCCTATATATGGAAAACACCCATAACTCATCAACATACTGCATAATCCCACATTTTCAATAACATGACCAATTCTTAAACTTCAGGAACTCAACAGAGCAAGACCCAACTCCAATCAAAGATTGAAACAACCCCTCCATCTTTATCTAAATGCAAGTCGTTTTCTTAGATATAGTTCGGATTTAGCCAGAGCACACAAATGCAAGTGATTTAGTTTTTATTTAGTATTGTGGCACCCATTAATAACTTTGTACTTCAATTTTTTGGGTCCACCATTCGTCGATGCTACAATCCGGTCCGTCATGGGTTGTATTCGACCCCGGTACAAGTCAAGTCGGTGAGGCATTTGTGTTCTTGACACATTGCATCCTAATGGTTACGAAGTTGTTTGTTCCAATTGTGGCCGAAGATGGAGTTAAAAAGCGTACTAAAATGCTTTCAGGCGTGCTTCGTGAAATATTTACTGTGTCAATGACCTTCGGCAATGGCGATCTCACATGCAGCAATAAACATTCTTCTCTTTGTAGGGTTCCATCTCGCATAGTTTTTGGAGCCCGAGTTGTTTAGGCAGTCATGCGCATCGGACGAACCAGGACCCGGAACATCACCCATCTGCGAAAATTTTATATAGAGTTGTAAAAATGAAGAGAATGAAAAGGTATGTGAAGATTAGGTTAGAACTCTTTACCTAATTTGAGAACAACTCTATGGATTTTAGAGAAAGGATTGAAGAAAATGCAGCACTGGTTGCACGGTCGGACTGGCAAAGCTTATTGACACCACCCTTGTCGAGCTTCGATCTTTGCTTTTGGTGAGAAATGGAGCTTCTTCACTGTCCTGGGTGCTTCGTTAAACGAAAATTGCAGTAAAGAGGTTACCAGTTGAAGATTTGTGAATGGTGAAGTTAGGTATGCGATAGGGGAAGTCGCCGGCAGACAGTTAATGGCTTTACACAATGGAGAGAATACTGTAAGCTACACTTTTGCGTCTGTGGCTAAGCTAGAATGGAGAAATGGAAAAGTGATTGCTTCAGTGCTTAAAGGGTAAATGTGGCATTCGAATTTTGCATTGTCAAATTTGGCATAATAGGATGGAGTGTGTTGTCAAACAGTTACTGCTCCAATGTTCTGATTTTTTCTACAAAGCCAAAAAAGAAAAAAGTTGCCCTAAATAGGAGCTTAGTTACCAAATACTATTTAGGATAACTTCATTTGGAAGCTTTTTTACAATAAGCAGAAGTCTTGCCAAATGTGCCATAATGCTTCTTGCTTCTCTTGAGCTTAGTTTAAGCTCTTGATTCAAATGAGCTCAGTCTTTTCTTGACTCAAGGACATTTCGACCTCGATCTTCTCTTAATGTAAGGCCTGATCACTTGATAGTTTCAGCTTTGGCCATCTCTAGGCTTTGCCTTTTATTTCTTTTATTGTCATCTTCATTGTCAAGTTAGTTGATAGACCTTAAAGCACTTAACTATTTGTGTGTGTTCGTTTAACACTTACAAATCATTACATTACAATAAACAAATAAAAAGAAACCTTAACTATTATCTCTTTTTTTATACAACCTAATCGTGTCACAGTAATAAAAATCCTATAAATTCCAAGAAAAAGTGTTTTGTCCGAGATGGCGAAAATAATTCTAGTGCCAAAGGCAAAATAATTTCAACATCTTGAAAATTATAAGTGTGTTTTTATTAACTTATTAGTATAATTAGACTTATTAAATCATTGCCAATTGAGCATATTTTAGTGTAATTTTATTAATTACAGTAAATATATGAAGATGAAGGATCCATGATGCAAATAAGAAAGAGTTGAAGCTGAACCAAAGAAGACATTCAAGGACTAACTTGAACTGGGAAGAAAAGGTTAACCCTTGAGATTGCAAGGTGTGATCCATGCAATCATAGTCAGAGGAAAACGTGCATCTCAGAGTGTGAACCAACCTATTGACCATGGTTAGGCGAGACATTCCAAATTTTCTTTCATAATCTTATTAGACTTATACATGGTACAAAGATGTGACACATATATTAACCTAATCTTTGGACTATAGATAGATAATTTCATTTGTCATTCTCCTTGTACAAAGATGTGACACATATATTAACCTAATCTTTGGACTATAGATAGATAATTTCATTTGTCATTCAAAGGAGAAGAAACTTCTGATTGACTAAAAAATAAAAAAATACACAAATTCCAAAACTTGATGTCAAATACTTGTTTTGATTGAATAGTTGTTAAGCTATTAATATTTTCAATTAGTTGACTAATAATTGAATAGATTTGTGATTACTATTTGTTCGACATAAGGATTGATAGAAACTTTAGCATATAGCAGCAATTATTGTAAAATTCAATAGAGAATAGAGTTATATTACAACACTTTGCATGATCTTGTTGCCAATGATTTTTTGGACTTAATTCGATTTCATATGTACGAATCATTCGTAGATAAATAGTAGGGTCTTACAGTGATCAGAACCTTTTAATATTACTCAAGAAATATTATTAAATAAAATAGGAAAATTGATCATCAAGTCGAAATAATCCCTTGTTTGATTACCATTATCTTGAGAAAAATGAAGTTTTGAACAGTAATTTTTTGAAGAATATGTTGTAAAATGTACGAAAAAATTTTGGATTTACGTACAAAATATTTTATTGTATAAATGTATGTTTAAAAATAAATATGAGAATTAAAGAATTTTGAAATAATATTTGTCAAACAGATGGTAAATATTGTCAATTATGTGAGCTTATAATAAAACAGAAGAATATAAGAGGGATTCGAGGTCCTAGTAATTTTAATTAATTGAATTTTTGTAAATGTTTCATAGTTTAGTTAAAAGTTTGATATTTATTTAGTTATACGATTTATTTTACAATTATCATTCCTAACAAAATATATTATTTAGGTTAAAGTTAGCATTAATCTGAACCCAATTAAATACATACACTTACGAGTCTTTAGAAGAATAATAAATTGTGTGTAAATACTTTTGGATTTAAATAAACCACTTAGCCTTAGGGAATGTTTGGTTACACGAGGAACAGAGCCACGTGAATATTCTATTATGTTCAAATTAATGAACCCAAAACGTCATTAGCAAATATTGGACCAAAAAAGATAAAATAATTGCATGGAGGCGG
This sequence comes from Fraxinus baroniana, assembly GCA_903798355.1. Taxonomy (NCBI): domain Eukaryota; kingdom Viridiplantae; phylum Streptophyta; class Magnoliopsida; order Lamiales; family Oleaceae; genus Fraxinus; species Fraxinus baroniana. The sequence goes on along the minus strand of CAIGRO010158172.1, from coordinate 1,586 downwards.
CTAGGCTGACGGGTCAATGAGATCAATTATTTAGGCCGTGTTTGGTGGAAATTATAATTAAAATTTTAATCTAAATCAAAATCAATAATTAATTTTCACCACACATTTTCTGAGACCCACAACTTTTCAACAATATATCTCATCAATTTTTATTAAAATCTACTAAAAATCTGATTTTAATCTCCACCAAACAGGGCTTTAATAACATTGGCACTATAAAATAGTAATAAATCATTTATACTTTGGGGTAAATAATAAATATATAGCCAAGGATAATAGATATTTGTGAGTACCTAAATCGATCTAATTTTCTACTTCAGATATTTTCTTACACAAAATTTCAACGATCTTAATATTGAGTATCAAAGTACGTTTTCACCTATGAGGGTGAGGCGTTAACTTTTAGTCGTGAAAGTGTTGGAAGTTTCTCTTCTTGTGAGCTCGGTACGTCTTACGAGCTTGACGTTTCCACATAATGGGTTCGACCACTCGAGCTCAAGCTTCTCTTGCTTGAATGCTCGTGTCTCAAGATATTTACATAAAATTTTCTTTAAATCATCAATTATACTATACTTAACTCGATCGAGTTGGACAAAGGAGCGATGCCTTTTTGAAATAAATTTTCAATTTCAAATAGTCGTGCGCAATAAAATATCGAAATTAATCTTTGAACTTGGCTTTCTGAAATTTAAGTTAACAATGACACATAGCCCCTATTTTATAAGGATTAAAACTTAGATTTTAATCTAAGTTAAATACAACAATTAATTTTAATCATAAATTTCATGAACCTACAACTTTTTAACCACACATTTTACAGATTTTTATAAGAAAACTACTAACAATTTGATTTTAATCTCTATCAAACAGTGATCTAATATATATAAACGAAATCTACATTAATCTTGACTAGAATATTGAAATTACATAGGATAATCACATGTCACGATTGACTTTAAACCTATCAATGTCGATCAACTATTTAGAATTGATTAAACCAGTTATAGAATATTTGATTACACTGTATGAATGCTCAATTCTGTTCAAACTAACGTGCCAAAACATCATTGGTAAATATTCTCGATGATCTATCTTTTACTTTCAAAAGTTAATTTTGGTTGAACAAAGACTAATTATCGGCATCAGCAACATATTAACGTTAATCAATTTTCATCTTAATAAAAGGGTTTAAAATATTAACCATGTTCTAACAGTTACTTTGAATATTTCGATTGATTTGTCAAAAAAGGTAGTGCATGAATGTGATCAAAGAAGAAAAAGTTGTGCAGTAATAATTTAGGTACTTTATAATTTTTCTAATCATTGTTCTAGAAATTTATTGAATCTCTATTTTTATAAATTTTAATTTAGTTGGGAAACACTTCCTAAGCCAAACAGGGTCTAACTAAAAAGTAACCTGGATCCAAATTAATGTTATTTATGAAAATTTCCTTAACTTGATCCTTTTGACCCAGAAAGAAACTGGTCCGTCTACCTATGGGGCCCAAATCCAATCCATCTACTAGGACAGTGGCCCACTAAGCCTCTCTCTCCAATTTAGCAAGTGGTAATTACATGGATCCCTA
>CAIGRO010158128.1:0-15877 GCA_903798355.1 Fraxinus baroniana | reverse complement strand
TTTCAACATTGAATCTTACTACACATTTAAGAGAACAATTCATCACTTTTTTATCCTTTAAATATTTTTTCATCTCCCTGTGAATATGACACCTCAAAGGTGCGCTACAACTACCACGTTATTCTTTGGGCGTAATCAAATATCTTAAATATTGTATAAACAACAGAAGTTTTAACTTATGGGAGTCAGTACATGTATATAAACAATGCCCCAGTATAATGCATCTCATAACAAAACTCACAATATATATCTTCTACGAGCATATTATTATCATCCATGTTGAAATTACTTATTGCAATTGTTTTGCTTCCTGCCATTGTTAAAATCATGTATATATATTACAGAATAGTGCCTGCAAAAACACCAAATAAAAGAGAGATGAGGGTGGGCAGACGAAATTAACAAAATAAAGAATTCTAAATTAAAACAAAAGTTAGTAATAATATTAGTAAAAATCAAATAAAACAATCCCTAACAACAACGTCAAAAACTTATTACGCATGTTCTATAATGTAAATATACCGCAAATGTACGATATCAAATTTTGTAATATAATAATGGAGTTAGAATGTAAAACCTACATGGATTGATATTTAATTTCTAACAAGTACTATAACTGTGTAGTTTTTATTTATCTAGATGGATGAAATTTAGAATCAATGGTTTTAACTAATTCAACGTGATGAATGTGGTGATGAATTCAACAAACAAATACAAGTTAGAAGAATAATCCAGATAAAAAAGCATAGCGTTATGATTTCCCCTAACTATTAAATATGATTCTCAATTATATAATTATTCTAATCAATTTTTCAAATTTTATAAACAAGAACCTTCATTTAATCCCCTCTGAGTGTCGAGTAAAAATTATTCCTAAAATTTAATTACAATATCCCTATTCCGAATTAGAATTAAAGAATTATCAAATTCTTGGTTCTTATGTGGAACATGTTTTAAAGACTATATTTTCTCTCGAAATCTATAAAAAATTAAGTTGTATTATTCTAAAACGTGCCTAAATTTTCCTCTCTCGAATGTAGAAATTAACTAACATCAAATTATTCAATTGGTGGTCAATTAATTGAAAGTATTAAGAATAAATGACACAAATAAATACAATTGGAACATCTCATAGAAATAACTAAAATAAATCAAACCATATTCTCAAGTTTTGGTTATATCAAACCCTTGATTATAATTTTAGTTCATGAAAGAGAAACTATCCAATTCATAATAAAAAAAAACATATAGAGAAGAAAAGAAAGAAAAACTAATTTTGGAGTTGATTCAGTCTTCTTCTTGTGTTTTTCTTGATCTCTTAATTAATTTCTTCCTGTTGTCTCGATGAATTGTGCTTGAAAAGTGGTATATAGATTGGTATTTATGCCTTCTTGAAGTCCTTGGATTGAAATTGAGTTTTTAAAAGATAAATTAAATTTGAAAAACCCTAAATGTACGCGGCGCGACGCCCAAATCTATCATTTTTTTCCCGAGAGTGCTCTGCTGCTCTAATTCTACACATCTTTCAATATTTTTGTCATAACTTTCTTTCCTGATATCCAATTGAGGCAGTTCAAAGTGCGTTAAAAAGATAACTTAAAGAGATACAACTTTATTATAAATGGCTTTTTCCCAATTCGAACATTGACTATCAAAAATGGGTGTTAATCTCCGGCTAAAAATCTGATTCATACTTGTGCAATTTAAAATTGATTTGTGAAAATATTTTATCATATTTCACTTCTTTTTGACTTCAAATTGCATCCGATTGACTCCTAACAATCTTGAATTATCATTGTTGTCCGAATCAACCATTAAGAAATTGCAATTGAGTACTCTTATTCACTTCTTCATTTTAATTTAGTCTCCAATAATGAAGTTTCACTAAATCAACATCAACCTTTCCTTAATTCATGCTTACATCACTATTTTCTCCAAATTTTGCATCATTCACACCAATTTACCCAACCTATGAAACAACATTAAAACACATTAAAGCGTTCTAAACACTCTCAAGATCTAACAAACTAGCAAGTGAATTAGCATATATATGATGAGTTAAACACACTCATCAGTAAACTCATTTACCAGTGATAATAATTTCATAATTTTGTATGTAAAAGGAATAGTTTGATCAATGGGCATCGATGCTTATATTATGATAAACACCAGTAACATAACATATATATATATATACATATATATATATATACATATATATATATATACATATATATATATATATGCGACGAAGAAAAAGTTAAGGATGTAACTATGATAATTAATAAATGTTATCTTTAATATAGTTAAATTCTAATGAATTTATAAAAAAAAATGGGGTGTGAATATAAGCACCATTTATGTAATGTTATCACATAAATTCCCTCATAAAAATCTCAAAATTAGTATATATCCAAATCCAAGTATAGAAATCTAACAATCATTTTGTTAAAGATGATATTTAAACGATATACAATAAACTTTAGGTTTTACCTAATTGTTAAAACTTTTTGATTATGTGATTCAACACAAACCAAGCCTATGACCTAGGTTCAAATCCTATTGCCACTCATTAATTGACAATTGTGCATGTGTAAGGTTTGGATTGAAAAAAATGAATTTTGCCTATACGTGATGGGGTGAAACTTGATATTTTAGATCAAGTAGTTCAACTCTACTTCAAAATCGAGAATGAAAATATTATCGTACAAATCTCTCATAAAAATCTCAAAATTCAAATAGTATCATATTTAAGTAGTGAGATACGTGATAACCCCATTTAACGTTGACTAAATATAGTTGGGACATAAGATATAATAGTAAAAATGGGTGATTGCAATATCCCAAATCCGCAGACCCTTTCAAAAGAAAAATTAAAAAGTTAATATTTGTGAGACAAGTTGTGCCTTTCTCATTAGATTTTACATATTGTCATAAGCAAAGGGAATTGGAAGGTAACATGTTAATTTTGTTTGTTTATTTTTGGTCGCTGAATCTTTTGTAAAATTTCAATTGGATCATCCAACTTTATTTCATTCCAATCAGATCACGTAGTTTCAATTTAATTTTTAATATCTAGTCTCAATCCTATGTTAACCCTCACTTCCACGTAAATAAGTCATATAAAGCCTGTTTGGTATAAATTTTAGTCCGATTAAAATTGAAAATATAACCGTTATTGAGCCCCAATCGTCTAATAAAAGTTAACAATAACGACTAATTTTTCAATTTTAATCTGATTTTAATCTCTACCGAACACGCCCATAATCATATCGTGACTGTGAAATTTTGACACTAAGCACTATTTGATGTAACTTAAAAAGTTGATAACAAAATTGACGTTAAAGTCCACAACTTTTATCTTTTTGTTTTTTTTTTTTATCCAATAACATATTTCATTAACTATTATCAAAATTTACTAAAATATAATTTTTAACTACAATAAATCGTTGCTAAATATATTACCCATGTTTGACGGGGATTAAAATCAATTTTTTAGCAGATAAAAGTTAATGAAATGTGCGGTTAGAAAGTTATGGATTCCGTAAAATATATGATTAAAATTAATTATTAATTTTAATTTACACTAAAATCTAAATTTTAAATTAAAATTTAGATTTTAATTGTTGACGTTGGACTTTCCCAAACACACGACACCCTACTTAAGCCTCGTTTGGTGCACATTATTTTCCATTTTTTTTAGTTGATGTGATGGGGAATATGTGGTTGAAAAAGAAGGAAAAGTTATTGATGTGATGGAAAATATTATTTTATTGGAGAATGTGTGGTTGAAAATGAGTAGAAGAATGATAATGAAAAAAAGAATGTGCCTAACATGTCAGTGCATAGCGTAGAAATCAAGAAATGCATACGATTCGAAAATCAGCTCAACAAACACCAAAACAAGAATCTAAAAGGTTCAATTTTGCAAACAAATTTCTCTAAATAATCATCGGCATGTTCGCAAAACTTCTGTTTCACAAGGCCGCTCATATTTCTCAGGTAACAATTGAATCATCAGTACTAAATTGATATTCGTTGACTTAAATTTTTTTTTTCCTGAATGATGAATTGGATAATTGAATTATAAGCCTATGGAACCTGAATTCTGAATCGAAATTTGAAATTAAATAGATTTTTTTAGCTTATTCAATGGTATGAATTGCGTTTCGACTTGGTTTTAGTTTTTGTTTTTTATGAGTTTTTGTTTTTTGTTTTTTGTTTTTTGTTTTTTGATTCAGTATCATGGAAAGAGTTTGCTGTCGTCGGATGAAGTGGATTTTCGGATTAATGTGCATTATGGTATCCCATCTACGGCTTCAATTCTTGCTTTTGATCCCGTTCAGCGCCTATTAGCTATTGGAACATTGTGAGTTTAGGCATTGTTTATATCTGCGGTGTGTGCGTGTAGTATGCCCAGAATGCGTTTTTCTATAATAAATTTATTATGTAATTCTTTGTATTGTTCATAGTATACTTTCCCCCAATGTCATGCAGGGATGGTAGGATAAAGGTGATCGGTGGTGATAATATTGAAGGACTTCTGACTTCCTCAAAGCAATTACCGTACAAATACTTAGAGGTCGGTTTTCTATATCTATACAGATTCTTAACTTTTTTTATAATAGTTCAGAAAATTTTCTTTTGGGGATTTCAACTGTATACATGCCATGCAAAATTTCCTATCTTGCGAGTGTGAATGATCAGGCATTAAAAATGAGTTTCCCGGGCTTATTACTTCCTGAATTGAACTTTATGGTACATCAAGATGATTTAGAATTTATTCAACGAGATTAATATAGTAATTCATTCATGGGAGTAAAAATACTTCGTGTAATGGAGATCATTTCTGGAAAAAAACTCATCCAGTTGATCAATAAGCTCAGTTTATTATCACAGGCCTAAATAGTTAACAATAACACGTGATTCCTAAAGGCTCGAATGCCATAGGCCATCATTTGCTTGGTCATATGGGTTTGCTCAGTGCAGAGCAGTCAACTGTTAATACGATGTCCAAAAAGCCTGAACATTCTATTGGACAGGCAGAGTAACTCACTCAAGGGTATAAAACACTGCATGTAATGTAGATCATTTACTAAATAAAATACACATAATTAATCCGGTAGATCGATTAATGTAGATCATTACTAATATTACGTCCTGAATACCACATTACTAGTGGAGTAACTCGCTCAAGGGTGAAAAAAAACCCTCACTTGATTACTGGAAAAAATTTCATCCAATCCTTGTGAAGATCCGTAAATTGGCTTAGGCTCTATTAATCAGGAACTCACAGTTTATGTCCAAAAGTTCTAAATGCTAAGTTTAAAGGCACATCCCCTAAACAATTATTAAACTAGCTGTACTTTATGGTAGTGAGTGTTGGACGTTGAAAGGACATGATCATGAGTTGAAAATGGCTTAAACTGGACCTTTAAATAGATGGAAGTGTTGATTCCAAAGGAGTGGGGGAATGATTCATATAGTGGACCCTAAGTTAATTGGGAATAAGACTTGTCTTGTTTGGTTGATGCATATTTTCTCATCTCAAGACGGCAATTGCTCTTTATTCTCTTTGTCACAGGGGTCCTAGATGGTTGTCCTAGATGGTGGAATGTATTCTAGGATAGAACCAAGCCATGAGTTAGGGTCAATAGTGGACTCATCTAATCATGGCATGATGACAACAATGTAATACTAGGGTTTAGAAATGTAGACATTGGTAGTGAAGTCTGCCATTTATCCATCATCTTTACTAAAACAATTTTCGGAAAACATTATTTTATACCACTGATCTGTTCCATATGGTTCTTTGGCAGTTTTTGCAGAATCAAGGTTTCTTAATTAGCGTCACAAATGACAATTATATTCAGGTATTATTAGTCTATGCTTTGTATACAATCTGTTTTGTGTCAGTTCCTTCAGTTGCAATGTTGATCAATGACGAGATACTGGAACTCCTATAATCCACATCCTTCTCGGTCTCTTGTTTCATTTACACGAACCAATAATATTTCAATTCATTTTGTTTAGGTGATAGTTTTACCTTCTCACTTGTGATTCTGTCTTGTATTTTTCCTCTATCTATCTTGACATTTCTTTCACATGATATATATACCCTTCTGTTACAATATTGTAGAATTTTCCATATGAACTTAAAGGTATATTTCAATATCTAGAATCCCAGAAGTATAACTGAAACTAACTTCACCTGCTAAACAATTCTCATCGGAAGGTTCTTTTTGGCAAAAAGTTTATTAGCCTCATGCTGATCCCTAATTCCATTCTACAGTGACAAAGGCACTGGATCTATGCCTGGTTTTACAGTTTTCATCCTGTATCGTGTTAATATCATCTGGTTTAAGCATCACGCTTCTATGAAACACACCAAAAACTACATCGAGCGTTTTTACTAACTTTCTCCAATAAGAAACATTATAGTAACTCTGAGAAGGTTCAGCAACCCAGGTGCTTCAAATAGTTAGATAGCATACTATCTAAAGCTTTCTTTCTTTTTGCAGGTTTGGAATCTGGAAAGGAGGTGTATAGCTAGTAGTTTACTATGGGAAACAAACATAACTGCTTTCTCCGTAATCAGTGGCTCCTCACTTATGTATGATACTGATATGGACTTGTGATGTTTGAGTTGTAAAACATATTATCTACTGAGGGCGTTGGGATCTGTTTCGTGCTGCTTAACACTTTTCTTCTCTCTATTTTAGGTATATTGGTGATGAATATGGATTAATGTCTGTTCTGAAGTATGACACGGAGAATGGAGAACTTCTAGAATTGCCTTATCATATAGCTTCAAATTCATTTGCTGGTGATTACTATACATGCTCAGAGAATTGTTTGCTTAATATCACACATAAATTAATTTTCTACCATTTGATTTTCCATTTTTTGTTGTGTTTTGAGGGTCAAGTTTTATAAAAAGGTTATCACCATTGCCCCAATCCTTTTGTTGTAAAATCTAGATAGAAGATTTTTGTTTCATGTCTGTTTAAGCTTGTTTTTGTAATTTTGGCTTTCATTGCCATGAGAACATATATTTAACAAATTTTTCTCGTTTATTTCACAGAAGCAGCTGGATTTTCATTATCTAATCAACAACCCGTAGTTGGAGTTCTTCCCCAACCTTGTTCTTCAGGAAATAGGCAAGATATAACTAGCCTCTTATTTTCTCCTCTCGTTTTTTTTTTTTTGTCAATTAAGGCTTCTAGACTAATTTTATTTAACTACAAGGAGCTTCTTATGATGGATGAGTTCTAGATACAGATAAATTATAACCCGTAAGTTATGTGGGTTCCATTAGTCTAATTATTGGGCGTAATATTATTATTATTATTATTTTTTATCACTAATATGAATTGAAATCAGGTTCCATAGGTTAATTTAGGAAGAATAAGGGTGATGGATGGATTAAGTGTTTGGAACAAATATAAGAGTCAGATTTTGTAACATGAAGCTGTCTACGGAGAGTTAACAATTAAACTTTTTAAATTGGGGAAGTGTATTTTTTATTGCAGGCTGTTGATTGCTTATCAGAGTGGCCATATTATACTTTGGGATGTTGTTGAATCTCAAATTGTTTCTGTTCAAGGTGATAAGGTTCTCCAATTACAGAATAAAATTGATTCTCATAATAATGTAGACACCAGCATGCTAGATGAAACATCTCCCCATCATTTAGAGGAGAAAGAGATCAGCGCTCTTTGTTGGGCATCTTCTGATGGGTCTATCCTTGCTGTTGGATACATAGATGGTGATATTTTATTTTGGAATACATCAGTAGGTGCCTCCAGCAGAGACCAGCCAGCTGGATTGTCTCGAAATGTTGTTAAGTTACAGTTGTCTTCCGCTGAAAAGAGAATTCCTGTTATTGTCCTACACTGGTTGGCTAATAATAAATCCCGAAATCATTGCGATGGCCAACTTCTTATTTATGGTGGTGATGAGATAGGATCTGAAGAAGTTGTCACGGTGGGTTATCGAACATGTTTCATGGATATTACATTCAGAGTCATCTCTCTGTCAGTAATTACTTGTTAGATGTTTGCTATTGGAGAAATAGTGATATATTTAATTTTTCAGATTCATTCTGTGGGAATTTAAATTTATACTATAAAAAGCATTGAAATCTGGTACTGTACTCAAGTTTGTATACAAATTTTTTCCCTGAAAAACTGAAATAAAAAGGAAATAGTGTTCTCCATAGGCTTGTTTTGAATGAAATAGAACTTTTGAAGATTGGAAACAGGACTCTTTTTAATTCAAGGAACGTGGGTAGTTATAAATTTCTTTCATGCTCGTGGACGTCATGCAGTCAAATTGTTAGGGAATGTTATTCCCACATTTTCCCTGCTAATCATGTAATATAACTTCACTGTACCTTTTTTGCAATCCACATGTGCCTAGGCTTGTATACTAGTCTCAGAAGTTTATCTGAGACAAGCTTCGATATCTCAATATATTTGTAATACAGTCTTTTGTAGTGGAAGTTTGACTTTTTAATTTTGTAGTCATTTTGGGTACCAGTAGTTTGATATGTTAAAATATCCTTTTGGGCTTTGCAGGTTCTGAGTCTTGAATGGTCATCTGGGATGGAAGCTGTGAAATGCACTGATCGTTTGGACCTCACTCTTACTAGTTCCTTTGCAGACATGATTTTAATACCATCTGCTGTGACAACAAGGAGTGATGAAAATGCTGTTCTTTTTATATTGTCAAACCCTGGATGCCTGCAAATTTATAATTGTGCCGACTTGTCTTCCTCCATGTCACATCTTAAAAAGGGACTGCATCCTGAAAAGGAACTACTGGACTCTGCTGTAAATTTTCCTACTGGAATACCTACTGTTGATCCTCTGATGACTGTGGCAGAACTTTTTCATATATATGGAAACACAGAGGCACTGTCCAAGGTAATGTATATCTCTGTGTAAACATGCCACTCCCTAAGTCTTCTCTGATATCTTTTGGAATCTTTCAATCTTGCACATAATCTAATGTTATGTTATGTTTTATCTTTGATAAGATAGCTGCACTGAAGCAGCCTAATTCAAAGCTAACGTTGCCAAGGGGTATAAAGTGGCCCTTGACTGGGGGTGTATACAATCATCTATCCTTTGGCAAAGATAACTCGATCCTTAGAATCTATGTAGCAGGCTATAAGGATGGATCAGTTCGAATATGGGATGCCACCCATCCAGTGTTTTCACTCCTCTGTGTTTTGATAACTGAGGTTAGAACAAAGCCCAATTCAATGAAATTTTCTAAGTTATGTATAATGGAAATAATTTCACTTTCTTCTGGGTCATGAGTATACTAATATTTGTGTTCCTCGCATAAACTCATTTGTTATTATTGGCAGATTGGCAGTTTAAATTTGGGCGATTCCAGTGCTTCTGTGACCAAAATGGCTTTCTGCTCCTCCACTTTGAGATTAGCAGTTGGCAATGAATGTGGTCTGGTCAGAAATGTTTCTTGCATATTCAGAGGCTCAATGTACCCTTGTTCAATATTTATTATTTCCTTGGTTTGATCTCATGCAGGTCCACCTGTACAACCTTTGTTGCAGTGATGAAACAAGCTTCCATTTTGTTACAGAAAATATGCATGAAGGTGATTCAAAACTGCTGATCACTTTTTCTAATGAAGCCTCTTCGGTGGGAGAAAATTTAATGGGCAATAAGGTCCTCCCAATTCCTGACAGTCAATTGGACCCTGTCTTAAAATTGTGATTATCACGGGACTCTATATAAAAAAGTGGGAGGCAAGAAGTTCATACAGAACAGAATATTCAATCCAGGGCCTGCAATTTTAACTTTAATCTATTTAAGAATTTCACTGAAATACCCAACTACTGCTTCTCAATCTAAAAAAATGTTATTTTTGAAATGCCTGGAGTTTTATAAATATTTAGCTGAAGAATTTACTTTGTGTGCACTACATGCTATGCTGACCTTATTTTTGGATAACCTCAAAAGGGAAAGGAAAATATTAAATGTGGTAAAAAGGGACTAGTATGTTAAATCCTTGTGTGGCTGTAATCACGGTCAGGTTCAATCTGTTTTCTTGACATAATGTTGATTGCATGTTTCACAGTTCGTAATTTCGCTCAAGTTCAAGGACCGAAGTATGAAGCTGTTTTTAGCCTTCTTAATTCAGGAGTTCAAGCACTTGAATTCGCAAATGTTGGCACAAAACTCGTTGTTGGATACAAATGTTCTCGAGTGAGTAATATTTTTTTAAGTTTCTTTTGGTTAAATTATTAGCGAACACTTTGATTTGTTTATCTATTTATTTTTCGCACAATGGGCCTCATGATGGGGGCAGTGATCCCTCTTCCTAGATCCTGCTTCCCCCCTACTGTCTCCATAAAGACTTAATCCCGATCATTTTGATAAAAAGCAGGGTCGTGGCATTTGGTTTTGAAGCCTTTAACCCACTTTCACATTTTGTCATTTATTAAGAGGTTTTTAAGCATTGAACACCCTTCTTTCAGATTGCGGTGCTTGATGTGAATTCATTATCTGCTGCATTTATAACAGACTCTGTATCCAACACTAGCTCACCACCGATATCAGTACTTTGGAAAAATTTTGCTTTTGGTCCTGCTAAAAGCTTAAATCAGTCTGGATTAAAAATTCCAGATAATGTTGCCAGGGAATTTCTGTTTGTGTTAACCAAGGATGCGAGGATTTATGTTGTTGATGGTAATACTGGTAAAATAATTTGCTCGAGGCCAGTACACCCGAAGAAACAGTCATCTGCAATTACTATGTATGTTATAGGCAAGTATTGCTTGTCTATGGCTGTTGATTATTTTTCTTTCTTCTTGTACTTATTTGCTATTGGATTTTTCTCGTTTTCACTTCAGATATCAATGCATATGATCCACAGTCGATGAATGGAGAGCATTTGCCCAAAGATGATAGTAACAAGCTTTCTGGGGAACACACTACTCTGGGGAGCACTAGATGCTATACTGAAGACCACTCTGCTGATAAAAATCTCTCTGTAGAAAGTTCAATGGAGTCATTTGTCTTGCTGTGTTGTCAGGATTCTCTACGTATATACACTATGAAGTCCGTAGTTGAAGTGAGTACCTTAGTTTTACTTCCTATTTTGTTGGATTCTATTTTTCACGAACTAAAATAATCTTTTTATATCAGGGAGAAAACAAGTCTATTTTTAAAGTCAAACTTGCTAAGCCCTGTTACTGGACCACTGCTTTCAGAAAAGATGGGAAACTTTGTGGACTGGTGGTATTCTACCAGACAGGAGAGATAGAGATCAGGTAAACCACTTTTTAAACTTTTTGCCTTGTTATCTAAAGCTTTGATTAAATTCCTAACAATAGTGTCAACGAAAACTCCAACTGCCTGATGATAATTATCATTTTTTTTTTATTCATGGAAACTAACTTTGGAATTCAGTATATTCCTTTTCTCAATGACAAATGAATAACCACTTTTTAAATTTTTTGCCTTGTTATCTAAAGCTTTGATTAAATTCCTAACAATAGTGTCAACGAAAACTCCAACTGCCTGATGATTATTATCATTTTTTTTATTCATGGAAACTAACTTTAGAATTCAGTATATTCCTTTTCTCAATGACAAATGAATATGGAAAGAATAAAAACATAAATGACAGGAAGCTGTGGTAATGGCCATCTTTGTGCAGATCTTTGCCTGACCTAGAATTGGTGAAAGAATATTCATTGATGTCTGATTTAAGGTGGAACTTCAAGGCAAACATGGAAAGGATGATCAGTTCTACTAATAATGGGCATATTGCACTGGTAATGTCATATACATCTTTTCAATTCAACAATGTAATTTGTTCAAAAGCTTAACACTAGGAGTAAATTGAAGATATCTGTTATGAGGCAAATACATAGGGCTTTTCCGTTTTGCCATATCTTGAACAGTACCATATGATAATATCTTTTAATCATGAGTAATATGTGCAGGCAAATGGGTGTGAAGTGGCATTTGTTTCCCTATTGGCGGGAGAAAATGATCTCAGGTATCCTTACTGCGTTCATTAGTCAATGCCATTTTACCAGTGCATAATTGAGCCTAGAAAAAAGGTTGGAAAGAGAATTAGAACATGCTGAATGGACTGTATAAATTTTCCCAGGATCCCAGATTCCTTGCCCAGTCTTCACGATGAAGTGCTTGCAGCTGCAATGAAGGCTGCAATAAGTGTTACCTCAGATTCAAAGAAAAAGCAGGTTTGGATAATTGATACTATTAGTTCTCACTTTTCATGCTTTATGATTGTGATATTCTGTATTTCATACTAAGTTCTTGACTGTGGAGCTATAGGGAGGTAGTCCTCGCCTTTTAGGTGGTATTGTTAGAGGACTTAAGGGTCGAAAGTCGAATTATGCGACATCTCTTGCTTCCACTTCTAAATCTGATTTTAGTCGTTTGGAGAGCTTTTTTATGAAGAACCCATTTCCAGAGCCATCTACAATTGCTGATGAACCAGAGACTGCTGAGCTTAATATAGGTTTCACTCACCTCTCTCTTTGGCTTGTTCTTTATTTTTCATTTTTTCTGTCTTTAGAAGTACTACCCTTTGTTGTTTAACTCTGCAAGGCTTTGCTTTTCTTTGTATGCTATGTAGCTCAAACTGACTGTGGACTTATGCAGATGATATTGAAATCGATGAACCTATACCTTCAGCACCTACTACTTCACATGAAGCACATGCTAAAGATAAAGGTAAAAACAATATGTTGCCTTTATGTATAGCTGGGTTTGGTCAAGCTTTGAAGTATTAATGGTTGTTCTGCAGGCAAGAAAAGTGAAAGGGAAAAATTATTAGACGGGGATGCGGATACAATGCCCAGAGTCAGAACGAAAGAAGAAATCATAGCGAAGTATAGAAAAGCTGGGGTAATTCAAGTGTTGCTTCTTTCTAGATATACTCTCGTACCTAGTTGGAGCTGTTCTAATGACTGTCCTACTTGATCTGTTGTCTTGATCCAGGATGCCTCATCAGTGGCCGGAGAAGCAAGAAACAAGCTTTTAGAACGCGGAGAAAAGCTTGAGGTGAATTCATATGTTATACATGATTTGGAATATATCCCCAGTAGATCATCCCTCATTTTTCTCATTGTTATCTTGGAATTTCCTATCATTCTTAATGCTTGAAACTCCAAAGAAACGGCATACATGGACTGCTAGAGATGAATTTGTCTTGTTTTTTACTACTATATTTAGCGATTCCTATTTGGAGTGCGAGCATCTCATCAAGTGGAAAATATGACATGCTTAAAAATTTCCGGCTTTGTTGCAGTCTGTTTTATAGCAACCTAACGAGTATCTTATATAATTTGCCTTTATGCTCATCTTTAGCCTTCAATGGTTCTCCATAATTGCTTTACATACTAAAGGGTTTATCATCTATTATTGGTTGCTTTGCTTCTCATTTATTCCCGTGAAATTTGAAATTTGCTCGAAATGATATTTGTATGATAGTCTGTAGTTACTAAAGTATAATTGATCTTCACGCGGTTTTGAATTTGAATGTTTCTTGAAATCATAACCATGCCAACGACCTTTAAAGAACATCTACTTTTTCTTGATTCAGAGAATTAGCAGACGAACTGCGGAACTGCAAAGTGGTGCCGAAGACTTTGCATCATTAGCCAATGAACTTGCAAAAGCAATGGAAAATCGAAAGTGGTATCATATATAATACCAGTTTTGTCCTCTTCAAATCTTCACGTAATGGAATTTATCCCGTCCGATGGACGACTGAAGCTCCATAGTCAAAAATCAGATGGTTAGACATCACTGCTTCGTAGATCTGATCTAATATAGATGAGGTTCTGCTGCAGAGATATCAAGTCTTTTTTTGCCACTGATATTCCAGAGCAAGGGAGGCTAAAGTTGTTCCTTTGTGTGTTAAGAATGTTTTTGCCTGTGTGTGGCCTAGAATCATTTTGAAATGATTTATTAATGGTGATGTTGGGATTTTATTACATCAAAATGCACGCCTGTGTATACATATATTTTTTGAACAGAGTATATAAAAATGAAGTTGTGGACTCGACTTGTGGTTAAAAATGAAATTTGACCAATGTGTGATAGGACCTATGATGCACTTGCAGATACGTGTGTTCGACAGGCACATGTCAGATACGTCGATACATGATTTTTCAAAAAAGTATTGATACAATACATCATCGATACGTCTATTAAATTATTTAAATTTTTTATTTTATATAGTAAAAATTTAGTTTTATACTTGTTATTAAATTTTTTTATTGAAATCTTTTAAATTGAGTATATATTAGTTATTTATTAATAATTTTGAGTTAAAAATATATAATATTTCTAATTAAAAAGAAAAATGATTACGGTAGAATTTGAGAGTGTCGGATGCCGACTTGAGTTAGACACGAACACACTAACCTGTGTAACAGAGGATAGGATCATGGGCATGCATGACCGTCCGTTCAAAACACAACTTCTAATTGTCTCTTTTAGATTCTTCACGACGATCAAATGCTTATATTTTCCAATTTCTCCTTTCGTATGTCACTCTTCCGCTTCTATGACATGCTAGATTTGAACTTTCAAATGGTCAACTATGGGAAGTCCACCTTTATTTACGAAATTTTGAATCCACGTAAACTTCATCGAATAAGAAGATTTCTTCATGCTAATGACAAACTTACAAAAATATGAGAAATAAATTCTAGATTTTTCTACCGCGTCAAAGTCTTTAAAAATTGTTCCATTAAATAAAATTTGTATTAAGATAATATATGTGACCTACTTGAACCGATAAGCGCTAGCACAAACAAACAAATCCAAAAACACTAATTCTTATGCATAATAATTATTTTAATTAATCAACTTACTGATAAGTGGAAATTGGAGCATCCACTTATACTTATTATCAAGTTCCTTGTAAAACTTGTGCACGTGAGTGCCCGACAGGGTTTTGTGCACGATAAAGTCACTTTGACTCGCTTGGACAATTAATACTATGTGCCTTTCAATAATTGAATGAACCAAAAGAAATTTCCTTGTGTTGGACAAGCTTGGAATAACATTTTTAAAAGAATAATGCTATTTACAGGTGTTCATTATCGTAATCTAGTCATCCTATGTGATATACATGTGGTGGTTAGTGATTTAATGCATGATGCAATAAAAAACTACGATAGTGAGCGATATAAATAGCATTACTCTTTATTAAATGTTTGGTAATATAAATTAAGATTGTACGTAGGAAAAAAAGATTAAACTTTTATTAATTGTTTGAAGTTCCTTAAAAGTAGCTTATAAGTTCTCTTTTTTATTTAGTCAAAATCAAATATGAATTTCATCTATACATTCATAACTACCACTATTTATGATTCACAAATTACATTGAACATAATGTTATTCTTTCTAAAAAGTTACTAATAAGCTCACCTAAATAGAGATCGTGTTTGTGTGACGTAACTCAATTGACATGATAGTGGACATTTTCGTCCAATAGATGAAGTTAGCATAAGTACGGGGTGAAGTTACTAATTGGTGACATTACTATCCCAATTCTAAAACTTTTTCGATGTTAAATTTTCTTTTAAATGGCCACCGTTACATTTCCATAAGGTCAAATTTTCACCAAGTGAGAGATGCAACATGATCAACTAACAAGGTTTGGAATTGGACTCTTTGTGGACATCAGTATGATGGCTCTTGTACCATGATCTGTTGAGGCACATCCCGCGATTTACCTCATCCATGATGCTCTAGGGACGGTGTCATGGACCGCAGCTTTACTTAAGCCCCGTGACCCTATCGCACGCGTAATTTGCCCAACTTTTGCCGCATATTGTAAATATTTTATTTCA
>CAIGRO010158122.1:0-19250 GCA_903798355.1 Fraxinus baroniana | reverse complement strand
TAGAAGCAAGAATTGAATGAAATCCATGTATTCTTAGTTTTAATACTGATCACCTAATTTAACTTAAGAAGAATCAAATGGAATCGTTCGATTTGAGTTTGGAAGTTTTACCCACCATAGATTCATGCGAAATTTCTGCATTCATCCGTGTCTTTTAAAAGTTATGGACGAGGGGCCATACATCATAACGAACAACATTAGGAAAAAAAAATAAAAAAAATTAGCACAATTCAAAGAGTGGGGAAATAGAATTGTCACGATTCACTAAAGTCGACTTTATTTGCCACATTGATAGAGTAATTTAGGGGCCGTTCTCTTCACTGTTTTCGGACCATTTTTCATTTTCGATTTTTCAAAACAGTGAAAATGAGTTCTCTCCCTCATTTTCAAAAATGAATTTTTGAAAACAAAAAAAAAAAAAATCTACACAAAACTCAACGTCCAAAAGGTCGTTTTGAGTATTTTCTTCCAAAACACGCTCACCGAATCAAAACACTGAAAACGCCTCATTTTCCATTTCCACTACAATTTTCTTGAGCTGAGCTACCGATCCATTTTCTAGTTTCAATTTTCTATCAATTAATTCCTTAAAGAAGGAAACGGGATGAAAATATAGAGTTTAAATTGAAGTTTTTTTCAAGGTTGATTGTTGTTTACTGGATGCTATTTTGACTTTCATTGAGAGAAAATCAAGTATAAAAACAATGGCGGTGGGTCGGAGGGAGAAGAGGATCGCGTACCGTGATCTCAATTGGGATTGGAGTTTTATCCGGATGCAGTTTCACCTTCTTCTTCTCCAGTGGATTCCTCTCCTCTAATTCGCCTCGCCGTCTTCCAAATCCAGTCTCGAGGTGCCCATTCTGTCCATCGGTAGAATCTCCTTTATTTTTCTTCTATTTAACTATTTCTACATTATTCTTCTCATGCGTAACCACTTAAAAATTAATTCTGCTTATGCATCTTCTAGAGAAGTGCTTATTTTGGCATTTTAAAATTAGCAATGAGCTGAAATTTGTGGGTTTAATTTGTTTTGCTGTGATTTATGTAAATTGAGGGGGCAATTAACTGAATTTTCAATTTAGTTTTCCTAGTTTTAGAGGAAAACGAGGATAACAGTATCGTATAGTTCACTTCTTGGTAGTCAGAATTTGAGTTCATCAGTTTTTTATTTTATTTTTTAATAATTCAAGATTCATATTTCTAAAGATTTCTTTCTGTTCAGATATGTAATGTTAGCATAATTGGTTGTTTGATTTGTAGGAAGGGGAAACCATTAGGATAAATGTAAAGAATAAAGTATCTGGCGGAATTGGCATTTATAACTGATGAACTCAAATTCTGACGACCAAGAACTGAACTATACGATACTGTTATCCTCGTTTATTCCCTCAAATTGAGAGAATAAACTGAAGACATACCTCGGGCCAAAAAAAATTCTCTTCTTTTTTTGTTGGACTCTGCATTATGTTAACATTATATCACTGTTCAATGCAATTCTTGGGAACTTTTTGTGCCTGATTATCTGATTTGCAGTGTATTCAAGATTGCAGATCAGGTGTAGATGCTTAACATGATGCATACTTGAATGTGGTTTATAAGCGATCCGATTTGGATAATTTTTGACTTATTTTCTAATCAAATCATACCTTGTGAGGAAGTCCAAATTTTCCATTTATCGTTTGCCATTTGCATTTCGGTTTGGTTTCAAACCATAATGTTTGTTGTGAGGGGGTGGGGTGGTGTTTTTAATAGAATTTTACTTGGGGCATGTGAGATTAAAGAGAAAAAATGAACTTACTTCCAAGGGACCTTTTGTTCTCAAAAATATGTTAGCTAGTTTACTGTTTTCCTTTAGCTTAAAAAAAAAAAAGGGTTTTCTTTCTTTTCAAGCACTTGTTTGGAGAATTATGACGAGATTACAATGTGGAACGGCATGAATATTTTTAGAATTAATATGTATTGCACTAAAAAGATTGTCATATAAGTTGAAAAAAAAACAATTCATTTTTTCACTTAAACATAAACTATTATCATTTATGTAAATGAAAAAAATTTAGTGACGCGAATAATTAAGAGTATTCAGAGAAGAATATGTGTTTCAAGATATATCGGAGTCAAGTCAAGCACAAGAAGTCATACATTTTGATGCTAGTCAAACAGCTCAAATGTGACAAGTTATGGATCAAATTGCTACACACATGTGAAATGACTACTCAGGACGTCGTACATGACTCTGTAGATTTATTTTGTATGTTGTTCAAGATCTGCTTATTTTGTAATGACACGTAAACTTCTAATCGTATTGATTGAACTGTTTCATCAAATTTAATTTAGGTTGTATTTTTAATATCTGGCAAAAAAACATTTGACGTTTCACCTATTTCAAAATTTATATATTATTTAATACTATATTAACATGAAACCATTAAAATTTATTGAATAATAAGATTTTTTTGAATAAAATATTATTGAAAAAAATTCTCAAAATTTCAAAGTAAACGCGTTTTTCATTTTTATGTTTTCGGAAATAAAATATTATTAAAAAAATATTCTCAAAATTTCAAAGAAAATGCATTTTTCATTTTCATATTTCTCAATACAGTTTTTCAGAATAACAAAAAGAACGCATTTTCAAAAGAGTGAGTCTACGGGTACATCCGGGTGTCCATCCGGGTGTCCATCGGGGTGTCCATAATGGACACCCCGATGGGCACCCAAATGTACAAGTAGATTATTCCTTTTCAAAAATTTCAAAACAGACACCCAAAATATAAAATACAAAACGAATTCAAAACTCAAAACACAAAACTGAAACACGAAAAGAATTAAAGATTTGAAAACAGGATGAACAAGTTTATTTGGGTGGCCTAACAGAACCACAAAACCAATACTTTCATACAGGTATGAACAAAGGAAGAAATACAATTCAAATGTTTTTGGGACATAGATGAACCAATTTGTCTTGTTATTGTTGGTGATATGTGCAGTGAAAGTAGTGGTGGCAACGAGCCGAGCTGAGCCGAGCCCGAGCCGGGAAAAAAAAGCTTGAGTCAAGCCGAGCTCGGCCAAAAAAAAATGAGGCTCGGCCCGAGCTTTCTGCCCGAGCTTTAGCGGGCCAAGCCAAGCCTGAACCGAGCCAGCTCNAAAAAAAAGCTTGAGTCAAGCCGAGCTCGGCCAAAAAAAAATGAGGCTCGGCCCGAGCTTTCTGCCCGAGCTTTAGCGGGCCAAGCCAAGCCTGAACCAAGCCGCTCAGATTTTATTTTATTTTTATGTCAAATCTACATTTTTTACTTAAAAAACTTACAATTTTTATCATTTTTACATGTTATAAATTAAATAAAAAAAGCTCGGGTCTAGCTTGAGCTTTTTGTGCCGAGTTTTTTTGGCCCCGAGCCGAGCCTAACAAAAAAAAATGAGGCTTGGCCCGAGCCTTGGCTCGTTGTAACCGAGCCAGAGCCGGGCCCGGCTTGAACTTTTTAAGTTCGAGCCGAGCCCGAGCCGTCTGAGCCGGCGAGCTTTTTTGCCACCCCTAAGTGAAAGGGTTGTCTGTAATTGACAAAGTTAATGGTTACGTTTAATTCGCGGGAACGTAATTAAACTCAATATATATAGAAAAGAAAATGAAACTAAAGTCAGAAGAATGAAAGATGAAAGAAAATCCGAGACGAGATAAAACACTTTCTCCTTAAAAACAAAATTGTCTCGCAATGGTGCTAATGTATTACAACACTTGTCTCCCAAAATACAATGAATACAACTTGTGGTAGAAGTACTTCAAACCACAAACAATAGCGAACTCAAACGATTTTCTTCTCTCTACAAGAAAATAATTTTTGGAATGAATTTTGGAGAGTTTTGCAAGAGTTTTTGATCCAAGATTAAATGTCAATGATATTTGATTCATGAAGGGGTGTGGGTGAAAAGACACGCTCCAAAATTCAACAACTTTCAAGAAGGGATGCGTCCTTTGCTGTTGCTTGTCTCTCCCTCGAGCACCAGTGAGACATTTCTAGCAAAAGATTTTTGCTTGCTTGACATTGGCTTATTGCTCAAGCGATAGCTTCGCCACTTGCTGGTGCTAGCCCGCCGCTCGAGCGGCATTATTAGCTGATTTTGGCCTCTTTTCTTATCGTTTTCCTTTCAACTTTGGATCACAATTTCTCATTCATTTGGAATTGGTTTTGGGATTTCAAATATATATAACGATCTACTCGATGAGTGGAACAAGTTAGTCTATTTATTTTTATAATTTGATTATCAGATCAAGTCCGAATATTTGATCAAAATTGACACAAAGTCACTTTTTAAGTTTATACTTAACCAAATTTTTTCAATCTTTAAACCAAATTCGAACAATCCCCCAAATGAATGAAAATTCAAATATATTCATGTTATGCGAAAATATGATGCATTGTAGAGAGAGCAGAAAAATACTGCATCAGGTAAGTAACTTCCGACTTTGAACCTTTCTTATTGAAATACTATCGAATTTACTAGGTTAATTGGTAAATGTGATGTATTAAGCCAATCAGCCATTGGTGTAAACCAAGACAACAATACTTACACATATTTTTCCCTAAATCATTCATGGTTCTCATAAATTGATTCATTTTGGCTCTGAACCACTCTTGGATTTCATAAATGTTTAAAAAATTTCAATCTCAAACAGTTTTTGTTGAAGCAGCCTCACCTTACACTTACATAGCCGACCTCCTATTAAGAGTATTCTACCACATTCTACTTGATTTAATCAAGTTATATGAATCATTAAAACATATCTTAACTTTTAACATTATGCAGAAAGCACTTGAATTATCATATGAATCAGTTAGAGAGTATTTTTCTAAGCACTTTATTGAATTTTCATAACTTAGTTATACATTTGAACCAAAATCTTGAGATCTCCAATCAACAATGTAGGGTTACTATTACAAAGATTCTTATGTCGTAAGCTTTAATCATATTCCTTTCGATAGATTATGTATTGAACGATCGATAAACCTTTTGTAAGTGGATCCGCGATGTATTCCTTTGATTTCACGTAATCTATGGAGATAATACCATCTGAGATCAGTTGCTTAATGATATTTGTTGACCACCGACCTCCGAGGTAATTAAGGTCGGACTATTCCACGTCATCAGCAAGTGCTATGCTCAGCTCGGATATAGAAGGCTAGCTTGGAGAATTTGTTTCTTACGCAAGAAGCCTGTATAGTCTTTAAAGCAAAAGAGATATAATGATTAGGAATCACTAGCAGAATATATGAGTTGCCAATCATAGGAGTACATCTAGAAAGGTCTTATGTCAGCTCCAACATGATTCTCCAATTAAAAATGTTAGCTTCCTCTTTTAAGTCATGCATTAATTGCTGGGGGCCACTTGCAATCAATGCTCAAAAGGAACTTGATAGAGTCCAGCTCGACAGCCAATCTTATCACACCAACAACCATACTTCCTCAGCTCGGTATTATAGTGAAAAGACAGGAGGCAGCATACATGCTGATTTTTCCCTATAAAAGAGGAATCAAAGCTTAGAAGAAGGGAGATGATGCTAAACACTTGATTTTAAGATATCTCATTTAGCAAAGGCAAAGGAAAACGCTGGTAGTTTACTCTTGTAATTTACATGCCATTATATCAGTAAAAAAAATCTTCATTTACATTCTAAGTTGGCTTGGATTTCGTACGTACAATTTTTGATGTCAACAGTTTGGCGCTAGAAGGAGGGCCCAACTTTGGAAAACAGTCCCATCTCTCCACGAAATCTACAAACTAGTATAATGGATGAATTTTCAGCATCCGAAAATCGATCCCATACTCATCTCGAACAAACCGATGACCCAATGACCACTGAAAGACGGGGACGCACTGAAGCTACCAATTCTTAAATGGTGGCTATGAGGGAAGCTATTGAAAGACTAACAAACGCTGTCAATAGACTGGACCAAAAACAAGTTTGAGATCCGTTACAATATACTGAGGTAGAACTCCCATAACAAGGAAGAGCTAGGCGATTCCCCACTAGAAGAACCCTCCAGTTTTCAAGTGGAGAATCCTCTAAGAACCGAACTGAAGAAGTCAGAAGCTCTCTTGCCACAACAAAACCAATTGTCAGGAGGATGAATAGCGTATTCAATAGACTGGGCTCCCAACACTCATTGACATCCCCAAATAAAAATAATGAGCTGCCCGTCAATCACCCTGCTGATCGAGCTGAAGCTGAAATGAGTGTTCTCAGGAAGTGCATAGCCGATTTGGAGGCTAAAAACAAGGGAAGCACGGAAAAGTACCTTACGAAGCATCACTCCCCCTTCACCGAGGACATTTTGGCAGAACCGTTGCCTGAAAAATTAAAAATGCCACAATTGGTCGGATATGATTGGGGAAGGAGACCCCCTCAGTCACTTGGACAAATATGCCTCTTGGATGGAACTACAAGGGGCTGGAGACGCCATAATGTGACGTGCTTTCCCCTTAACCTTGGGGGATAAAGCTAAAAAATGGTTCAGAAGGTTGCACCGGAGATCTATAAAAAATTGGAGTGACCTCGCCACAGTATTTTTAGCTCAGTTTATGGGCTTAAAGGCAAGAACCACACCTAAGGAGAGGTTAGTAAGCATAAAATAAGGAAAAACTGAATCACTCAAAAGTTATTTAAGCAGATTCAACAAACAATCCATAGAGATCAAAAAGATCTCTGATGATGCCGTGCTTATGGAAGTTCTTTCAGGGCTAAGACCAATGACAATGTTCTGGTGGTCCATTTATAAAGTTGGATCTCGGACGTACCACGAGTTCTTAGGCTGAGCTGAGAAATATATAAGCACGGAGGAAGTCACATCAGATAATGAAGATGTTAAGCAAGTTACACAGTCCCCACAGCGATCTCAAGGAAAACAAGCAAAAAAGGATTCAAGTTGGGAAAAAAGGAGGGACAGAAAGGATCAAGGCCATATCCTGACAAATTTCGCTAATATCACCCGTTGAATGCCACTTTGGAAGAGGTCTTCTTACAGGTAGGAGAAAGGGAAACCTTTCACCGACCTCTACCTCAGAAAAAAGGAACCAATTGCGAAACATCAAGGGAAGTACTGCTGTTACCACAGGACAATGGGACATGATACCGATAATTACAAGAACCTGAAGGAAGAGGTGGAATCACTCATTCAACAAGGCCATATGCAAGAGTTCGTAGCCAAGCCTCAAGAAGCGAATGCAGCCATGACTCAAAATCCTAACCAATAAGGAATAGTCCCGCAAGTTCGACCCGAACCCCAAGCTCACGATACCCAACGCCGACCTAAAATCAGAACCTTGATAAGTGGAAATCAATATCTTGAAGGATCACAAAAAGCTCGATGCAGAATGGCATGTAAAAGGAAACAAAAGAATTGCTGTTAAATGTTAAGTAGTTTTCGACCTGGAAGAAAAGATGATTCATTACCCCTCGAAGATTTGCATGGTATACACAAACGAACCCTCGCCTAGCTTACTCGATCCACGGTTGAAAGGACGAGGAGGGGAACCTGTAGAAGAACTGGACATTATCAAAGCGGGGACGGATAGTCCTCAGAAAGAACTGAGGATAGGTCATGAACTACGACCTCCGCTAAGGGATCAGATCATCAACTTTCTTCAAGAAAACTTTGATGTCTTCGCATGGGAACACTCCGACATGAAAGGAATTGACCCAA
Source organism: Fraxinus baroniana (assembly GCA_903798355.1). Taxonomy (NCBI): domain Eukaryota; kingdom Viridiplantae; phylum Streptophyta; class Magnoliopsida; order Lamiales; family Oleaceae; genus Fraxinus; species Fraxinus baroniana. The sequence goes on along the minus strand of CAIGRO010158122.1, from coordinate 11,555 downwards.
AAATCATATGTCATAAATTGGGAATTGATCCTCTAATATGACCAAAGCAGTTGCGACGTCGGCCTTTAAACCCGGAATAGTATGAGGCTCTGAACAAGGAAGTACAAAAGTTGCTACAGAATGGATTTATACGGGAGGCAAAATACCCAAAATGGATTTCAAATCCCATTTTGGTCAAGAAAAATAACGGGGATTGGAGGGTGTGTATCGACTTCACCGACCTGAACAAAGCGTGCCCCAAAAACAATTTCCCGCTACCAAAAATAGACCATATGGTAGATGCTACTGCCAGGCATAATTTATTTAGTTATATAGATGCATATTCAGGGTATAATTAGGTCCCTATGTATGAACTCGATCATGAAAACACGGCTTTCATTACTAACCGGGGTCTTTACTGCTTTAAGTTGATGCCATTTGGCCTTAAGAATGCCGGATCAACCTACCAATGCTTGGTTAATTCTATGTTTGCCAAGCAGATTGGTAAGACCATGGAAGTATACGTTGACGACATGTTGGTAAAAAGTATGAATGCTAGGAATCATCAGCAACACCTCGTCGAAATGTTCAGAATTCTGAGGACGTATGGATTGAAGCTAAATCCCCAAAAGTGTGCCTTTGGCGTAAGCTCAGGGAGATTTCTAAGGTACATGGTAAACCGAAGAGGGATTGAAGCCAACCCAGAAAAGATACGGGCCATTGTGGAAATGCGCCTTCCAACTCGGTCCAAGGAAGTTCAGAGATTAACTGGGCGAATATCTGCCCTTAGTCGCTTCATGTCTAAATCAACAGACAACAAATATAAACCTTTCTTTGACATATTAAGAAAGGGAAAAATGTTTGAATGGACTCTGGAATGCCGCTCGCGTTCGATTAGCTGAAGTCACATCTGGCACAACCACCAGTGCTCTCAAAGCCAAAGATAGAAGAAACACTACTGCTCTACCTAGCAGTGTCTGAACATACTGTTAGTGCGGTACTGACCAGGAAAGAGAAGGGAATTCAGCATCCTGTTTATTACATTAGGAAATCCCTACATGAAGCTGAATCTTGTTATTCTTTGCTGGAAAAGTTGGCTTACGCAGTTGTTACGGGAGCTTGGAAATTAAGGCCATATTTCTTGGAACATCCGATCGAAGTCTTAACCAACCACCCATTAAGGCAAGTATTACAGAAACCCGATACTTCAAGAATGATGCTAAAGTGGTCAGTCGAGCTTGGGCAAATTTTACATAAGGTATAAACCACGTACCTCCATAAAAGCCCAAGCCTTGGTTGATTTCATTGTTGAGTTCAGCTCAGACCCTAAAGAAGAATCGCATCCTTGTATGCCTTGAAAACTTTTTGTGGATGGATCTTCCACGGATGAACGAGCTGGAGCTGGGGTTGTGTTAATAAGCCCCGATCAATAGATATTTTGTAAAGCGCTGCCATTTGATTTCTTTGCATCTAACAATGAAGCCGAACATGAAGCCCTCATCGGTGGCTTACGAATGGACAAGGAGATGAGAATTGATCACCTAAAACCTTATAGCGACTTGCAATTATTTGTAAACCAGGTCAATGAATCCTATCAGGCAAAAGAAGAAAGGATGAATAAATACCTTCAGCTCGTCAAGAAGGAGCTACAAAATTTTGAGAATGTCCAAGTCGAAAGAGTTCCATGAACTCAAAATGGATATGCTGACGCTCTAGCTTGGTTGGCGACAAGTGAAGAGATTGAAAGGTTTGATAGTATCCCAGTGGGAAAGATTTGCTACCCTACCAGTAAGGAATTTGAGGCTGTCTATATGAGTACCGATGTCAGACCAAGATGGATGGATGAGATCATTTTGTACTTACAAATAGGTGTTTGTCCTAAAGACTTCATCATGGCAAGGAAACTACGAGTAAGGGTAGCAAGGCACACGCCAATTGATGGTATTCTATATAAGCAGGGATATTCTGTACCCTTTCTTAGGTATCTAAACGAAGAAGAAACGCTAAATGCCATGGAGGAAGTACATGGAGGGATATGTGCAAACCACATTGGAGGACAGTCATAGATTCACAAGTTTAGGCAACAAGGATATTTTTGGCCGACCATGAAAAAGGACACATTGGAGTTCACAAGGAAATGCGATAAATGCTAACGATTTGCTCCTAACATCAACCTCCCACATGGAGAGTTGAGTTATATAATGGCACCATGACCTTTTGCTAAATAGGGGGTTGATTTAATCGGTCCCATGCCGACTGGAAAGGGAGCCACCAAGTTTGCAATTGTAGCAGTTGATTACTTCACCAAGTAGGTCGAAGCTGAACTACTGGCCAAAATAACTGAACACGAAACTACAGAATTTATTTAGAACTCAATCATATGCCGATTCAGAATACCCATTCCATCATATCAGATAACAGGAAGCAATTTGCCATACTCGTTTTAAAAATTTCTGCAAAGAACTTGGAATCCAAAAGTATTTTTCCACGCCAAATCACCCTCAGGCTAATGGCCAAGTCGAAGCTATTAATAAGATTATCAAGTATATTTTGAAAGAAAAGCTTGATAATCTTAAGGGAGGATGGACGGAAGAGCTCTCGCTGTGCTATGGTCTTACTGAACTATGCCTAGAAGCAGTATTGGAGAAACCCCTTTTTCTTTAGCCTTTGGAGTGGAAGCTGTCATCCCGCTTGACGTCAAAATCCCTTCAGCTCGGATTTTGACATATAGCGAAGACAGGAATGAACAAGCGTTACGAGAAGAACTGGATTTCGTAGAAGAAAAAAGGGACAGGGTAGAAATCAGAAATGCGGTGTACAAACAACGCAATGCAATACACTACAATAAAAAAATGAAGAAACGAGAATTTGAAGTTGGCAACCTGGTGTTGAGGAAAGTCTTTTTGGCCACAAAAGAGCTCAACTCTAGATCCCTATGACCTAACTGGGAAGGTCCTTACAAAGTAACTAAAGTATTACGTAGGGGAGCTTATAAATTGGAGGATATGGATGGGAGACCTCTATTATACCCCTGGAATGCGGAGCATCTCAAAAAATATTACCAGTAGGGATGTAGTTGTATTATGAATAGCATGATCATCCATAATAAAGTATGTTTTATATAAACGGCATGAGAATATCAAAGCTCTACTCATGAATAGGCCGAACTGAGGTTGCATGTGCTGCAACACTTAGTGAAAATTCCTAAAATAGGAATATCAAAGACCTACTCATGAGTAGGTCAAACTGAGGTTGCATGTGCTGCAACACTTAGTGAAGATTCCTAAAATAGGAATATCAAAGCCCTACTTATGAGTAGGCCGAACTGAGGTTGTATGTACTGCAACACTTAGTGAAAATTTCTAAAATAAGAATATCAAAGCCCTACTCATGAGTAGGCTAAACTGAGGTTGTATATGCTGCAACACTTAGTGAAAATTCCTAAAATATAAATATCAAAGCCCTACTAATAGGTAGGCTGGGCTGAGGTTGCCCATGTTGCAACACTCAGTAAAAATGCCTTAAAAGGAGATGTAAAGAAAAGCTATATCCATCGCAAAAATGCTTAAGTTCAGAAAAATGCTCAAAGCCATTACTGAAATTAGGTATTCGACAAATATAAAATTGAAAGTTTCATTCAAAATAAAATCAAAAGGCGACAAAAACTATTTGGGAATTCCTAAAGTTCTTTAAAAAAAAAATACATATGGACTACTGAGTTGGAGGGTCCTGAGCTTTGGATCCTGAACTGGGAGATCTTGAGAAGGAACGTATTCATGAATGGCATCTCCTTCAGTAGGCGTAATCTGAACTCCCGTCGTTGATGATAGTTGTTCTATTTCTTTCTTCTGCTCCTTATACACTTCCACCAAAAATCCAGTATCCTAATCAGCTGTTCTTTGTTGATATATTTAATAATTTCTCCTAAGGCCAGCATGTAAGCATCTTGAGCTAGAGCGTCAAACTCTGGAGAAGCTCTCCATTCTTCCAGTGCTTAAATGGCCCTTAGCTCAGCTTCCTTGACCCTTTTTACGGTCGCTGTTGCCCTAGCTATTGCGATGTCAGCTCTCACTTTTTCACTCTCAACTTGGGTACTTGCCTTCTCCTCCCACGACCTCAATGCCTGTACTTTGTCCATCATTTTATGTTCCTTGGTCAAACTGGCATTGAGTTCGTTCGCCCATTATATTAAGCCGAGCCTCATAATTATTTTCTTTTTCAGTGAAGGCTACTATTTCTGCTTCCACCTTCTCAAAAACGACATTCATTTTATCTCTAAAAGCGAGCATCGTCTCGAGCTCGACATTAGCTTGGAAGAAGATACAGATTGTGTTAAGACTCACCAAAAATTATAAAAATAACAAAACGTATAATCTTACCTTCTCAGCCAACGACATCATATGAAGAGTAGCTCGATGGTTATAAATCTGAGCCGAGATGATATTCTCCCCAATGGGCATGTTAGTCATGAATTGCTACTCTTTATCATTCCAGATCCTAGTTATAATGGCAGTCGATTTCCTCAGTGGAGTGGGCAATGTAGCTATTGACTCTCAGAATGGAGAAGGAGCTCGGGGATAGTCCAAAAAGACATCAGGTCGACGCCCAATTAGTTCTCAATATTTAGCCTCTATAGGTCAGGGCAGCTATCTTGCGACCTCGAAAATAAGGCAGTAATAGGGATCAAAATGGGACGGGCTGAGAAAAATTAGGTGGTGCTATTGGAGTAGGTGCAGTAGAAGACTCCTCAGAACGGTGACGCTTCACAAGAGGTTGTTCGGCTTTAACCTCAGTTTCGACCTGTTCAAGAACTTCTGCAGGCACCAGTTTCTCTTTTTCCTTAGCTGCTTCAGCTAAGATAGTTGCTTTCGCCGCTCTGAAGTTCAACATATCTCGGCCTTAACCTAAGGCAAAAGGTGATAAAATATTAGTTCCAAAATTCGAAGTCAACAAAATCGACCAAACTCAAATTTACTTACGAGAGGATGTAGGAGCTGAAGTTTGAGGTCGACTCGCTATGGGAACAGAAGTAGCAGGTTGACTTGATGACGAGGTCTGAGGTACTAACTGAAGTAAACCCACCTGCAATAAGTTTGTATCAGAGTTCACGAACTTACAAGATCTTTGTCTATTTGAGAGAGCTCGGATGAAGTCCGCTTGTCTTTGGAGAACTGAGCTCAGGTGACAAGGATGGTAAATTGCAAAGAAAGAAACATTTAAGATTAAAAGGATAGTTTTCATTCGAAGGCCGAGGTAAAAAATAAGGCAGTTATCACTTACACAAGGAGTGATAGAGAGTATGGACTACATCCTCTCTATCCACCTTAGAAGGATGGAATTGCCAATCCCCTAAGACGAAGAAAAATTCCTCTTTCCATCCTTTAATTGAAGAAGGAGTGTCCAGAACTAATGGACCCCATATTTTGGGCCTAACATTGGTGTACCACCAACCAATATTTTTCCCATCTTCCTTCACGGTAAAAAGTGAGTTGAATTGAGAAACATTTATCTCAGGTTGGCCAAATTGCCTCCATAAAATTAAGGTTGTAATAAGAGTTCTCTATCCGTTGGGGCAAAGTTGGGTAGGGGCTATTTCCCTGGAAGAAAAGAACTGCCTGATTATTTTTGGGAAAAGGCAACCTCAGCCCAGCCTGGAGGACCACCGTGTTAAGAGCTATGCATCCGGAGGGAGGATCACTAGCTCGGTCAGATGAGGATGAAATTACTAATTCTGTGGAATTAGGTATGCTATATTTAACCTTAATGCTAGTCAACATATCTCCAATGACCACAAATCTAATGGAATCAGCTCCCCACTCCTGACTCACACCCTCATTACCTACCCATGACTTTTCCTCCCTCATCTTTCTCCGTTGTTCCATACTTCTAGGGAAATTGGATGGTTGTAGGAAGAATGAAGCAATTGGGATATGAGTTAGCACTTCCTGGCAATCCGAACTGGTTGAGGAAGAATTAGCAGATGAAGAAGATGAAAAATCAGTAATCTCTTCTTGATTATTACCTCAGGATCATACCTGGGATTCGTCCGAACTCATATTAAAAGAATCTAGAAAAAATATGTATATCAAATAAACGAAAGATATTCTTAATGGAAGGGAATACCTGAACGAAGCCGACCACTCAGGAGAAAGAAAATGGGAGGAAATTTTTTTAGAGAGCAAGTATGGAGAATTCAATAAGTGAAAGAATGAAAGAGAAGATGGTCATTTAAAGGGTTAGAATAACAAGAGCCTTAATTGGAACCGTCCAAATAAAGTAATAAATGAGTAACGAATGGAATTTAAAGCTTCTGGATTAAAGAACCTGTCTGTTCTACAGCTCACATACAAGTCATTTTATGACATGTGTCCCATGTATTCATTGAAGTAAATATTGTGAAGAGTTGGAAATGTGCCAATCAATCTTAAAGGTCGATCTCTTACTTAGGTCGATACTGACCTGAGGGTAACTGTTGACCACCAACCTCTGAGATAATTAAGGTCGGACTATTCCACGTCATCAGCAAGTGCTATACTCAGCTCGGATATAGAAGGTCAACTTGGAGAATTTGTGTCTTACGCAAGAAGCCTGTGTAGTCTTTCAAGGCAAAATATATATAATGATTAGGAATCAATGGCAGAATATATGAGTCGCCAATCATAGGAGCGCATCTAGAAAGGTCTTACGTCAACGCCAACATGATTCTCCAATTAAAAATGTTAGCTTCATCCTTTAAGTCATGCATTAATTGCTTGAGGTCACTTGTAATCAATGCTCAAAAGGAACCTGACAAAGTCCAGCTCGGCAGCCAATCTTATCACACCAACAACCATACTTCCTCAGCTCGATATTACAGTGAAAAGACAGGGGAGGGGGCATACATTCAGATTTTTCCCTATAAAAGAGGGATCAAAGCCTTGAAGAAGGGAGAGAATTCTAAACACTTGATTTTAAGATATCTCCTTTGGCAAAAGCAAAGGAAAACACTGGTAGTTTACTCTTGTAATTTACAGGCCATTATACAAGTAAAAAAAAATCCTCATTTACATTCTAAGTTGGCTTGGATTTTGTACGTACAATTTTCGACGTCAACAATATTGTTTCTACGACATGTATGTCCAAACTTACTATTATACATTTTGCTTTGCACCATTTCAATAGTTGATTGACTATCAAAATGTATACCTATTGCAGATACAGACTTGGCCAACGTGAAATATTTTCCAATGATTTATGAAGTCATTATGCTTCTATTCCAGCTTTGTCTAAAGTAATAAACTCTGATTACATTGTTGATCAAGCCATACATGTTTGCTTTGTCGGCTTTCATAACACAATAGCTCCACCATGGTAAATACGTAACCACTAGTAGACTTGAAATTCTTTATGTCGAATATCCAATTTGCATCACAATATTCTTCCAATGCCACGGGATATTTTGTGAAGTGTAATCCATGGGCTAAAGTATACTTCAAATACCTAAGAACCCTTGTCAAAACCTTCTAATGATCATGGCTTGGATTACTTGTGAATTTGTTAAGTTTATTCACTACAAATGCTATATCCAGTCGAGTGCAATTTCTAATATACATTAAAATGCATAAAATATGTGAATACTTTAGTTATGACATGCATTCACTCTTTTTATTAATACTTGTAAACATATGTTAATAAGGGTTTTTGCAGAACTTTCCTCGAGTGCATTATACTTTTTAAGTGCACTCTCAGTGTAGTGAGATTAGGAAAGTGCAATTTTTCTTAATGTTATAGAGATCTTAATCCTTAATATCAAATCAATCACTCCCAAGTCTTTCATAACAAAATGTTTCGTTAACATTCTCTTCGTGTGTAGTATTATTTCGTAATTATTGTTCATTATCAACATGTCGTCTACATGTAGACAAACGATCACATAGGCTTTCGATGTATGTTTTATGTGTACACACTTGTCATACTCGTTTATCTTAAATCCATTCGGCAATATCATTTTTGTCAAACTTTTGGTGTTAATGTTTAGGAGCTTGTTTCAATCCATACAAGACCTTAACGAGTTTACAAACATTTTGGTTTGTGATTAAGAAAGATGAACCCTTAGGTTTGTTCCATGTATATCACTTATTCTAACTTACCATTTAGGAATGTATTTTTTAATCTATGTGCAATTAAAAGTGATTTTGTTTATGGTTGAGTAGGTATCAAATAAGTCAAGTCATTCATCTTGTTTATATCCCTTGACAACCAATCTAACCTTATATTTATTAATGGACCCATCTAATAAGTGTTTTTCACACTTATTAGATACTTTAACAAGCTAATTATTAATTAAATTGAATGAATTTCTATTCACAATTGTGTAATTATTGTTTTTATAGGTGAAAACCTAAACGGAAAGAGAACAAGGCAAAAGGAAGAGAATATGGATCAAAAGCATACAAAATTGTGAAATTGGGGACCAAAATGCAAGTGTAAAAAGTCAAAGGACATTGGATGCAATTTATAAAGGGCATGATTAATATAAAAATCAAATTTTGAGGATCAAACTATACAAGATCAAAGTTGATGGACCTAGTATGCAATTATCTTATGGACTTGGCTGCAAAATGAACCAATTTCTTGTTTTTGGTAGAGAAGTGGCGCCCATATATGTAATGAATAATGTTATGTAGCCCCAATGAGGTTGCAACCTCAATTTAGGTAGCTCTAAATGATAGGCTAAATAAATGATACATTTAATTCCACTTATCTTTTAAGCCACCTCAACTAGGGTTGCAACCCCAGCGTGGCTAAATAACATTACTCATATATAATATAAGTTAATTTCTTGTGTTGGGATTTATGATAAGGATTAATCTATATGTACCAAATTACTTACATAATCTTTTACACCCTCAACACGTGGCGGCCCCTTATTGGAAGGGAGGCTGGCCCACCAGCCTTCCTTCCAATAGGGGGCCGCCACGTGTTGAGGGTGTAAAAGATTATGTAAGTAATTCGGTTGGTGTAGCATGGTCCTTATGATAATAGTTTAACCTAACTTTAATTAATTTCATTATTTGTTTTTTAGCCCTTGTTAGATTCTTATTATTTTCAAAATAAATTTTTCACTATCTTGTTTTCAACCATACATTTTTCAATAAAATATTAGTCCTTGTTTGAGTCATATTAAAATTTTCATTTTCATTCATCTACTCATTTTCAACCGCACATTTTTCAATAAAATGATATTTTCTATCACATCAATAAATTTTTCTTCTTTTTCAACCATATATTCTTCATCAATCTACTATTCTAGAATACATTCTTTCAAAACAATGTGGTTCAAACACACCCTAACTACTCATTTTCCATCGTATCACTATTCTAAAATACATTTTTAGGGGAAAAAAGGTGTTCAAACAAGCTTTTAATGCTAAAATGCTCATTTTATATGTATATACTATTGTATTTTATGTATTTCATTTATGTAGTCAATGAATAATTATGTTTAGTAATTTGTACATCGTTAGAGACAAGAATGTGCATTTCAGACCAAATAGTTGAAACCCTAGGTTCTTGTAGGAGATAGAGAAATACTCCTAATTTAGGTGACACATTGAACTATTTTTACAAAGATTTAATGTGGTTGTTTGATTTTAATCGACATAGAAATATAGCAGGTTAAAGCAAATAATTAGGGTTAATTTCGCTCGACAAAGGTAATTAATTGAAAATTCGAGTTTAACATTGTAAATTAGTAATTTGTTAATTGGCTTGTGGAAAAATTAATTAAGTGACGGTTAAGAGAAAACCATGAATCTCAATCACGTTTTCCTCCAAAATCCCAAAGTGTGTGTGTGTGTTTTTTTAGACTTTTAGTTTATTTTTCCTTATTTTCCAAAATAAAATATGATTATGTGTTTGTTTTTATTATTAAAATTAAATTGACTAAAGTCGTGTAATCAAAAATAAATATTTCTCGAGGAATCGAAAACTCGAACTCAAAAAATCTATTTTATACTTGAACGCGACTCGTACACTTGCGGCTTANCCAAGTTTAGTGTTTTTTTTTTTTTTTTTGAAAATCCATTTACACCATGAAGAATTATTTCCGGGAGGAAGTCAACCAACTCTCAAGTATGGATTTACATAATAGAATTTATTTCACTATTAATAGCTTTTTTCCAGTGTAGTGCTTCTATTGTAGACATTGTTTCACTGAAAACCTTTTGGATCATTTTCTACCATGTATGTTAGAAAATCTGGGCTAAACGAAATAGATGTTCTAACCCTTTTACTACGTCTTAGTCATTTCTCATTTGATGTTATTTGTAGTTTTATAAATTGTTTTATTTGAACTTGCATTTTCTTGTCCTTACATGGAAATACCTTCTTGAAGAATGATGCATTTCTCGATTCAATTATGGTTCCTTCATGTACATCTTGAATTTCACATTTATATATAAGGAAACGATATACATTATTACTATTATTGGAGTATCCAATAAATATGCAATCAATCATCTTATGATCGATTTTCACTTGTTTCCACTTGGTAATTCAACCTTAGCCAAATGCCCCTACACTTTGAAGTGTTGGCAGGACTGAGGGTGACATTTTTATAGTTCATGTGGAGTTTCTTCCATTTTCTTAAGAGATATCTTATTAAAAATGCTATTTGGCGAAAGAGTAGCTTCCCCCCCACAATTTCTAGGGTTGACCCAAACTTATCAACATTACGTTCATAATTTCTTTAGAAGTTCTATTTTTATGTTCAACAACACCATTCGATTGAGGTCAGTAAGGTATCATTGTTTGATGAATGATTCCATACTGGAATAATATTCTTCAAATGGTGTCCTACATTCTCCATCTCTATCACTACAATTATTCTTTATTCGTTTGCCAAGTTGATTCTCAACTTCCGTTTTATAATGTTTAATTACATCTAAGGCTTTTTCTTTACTTTGTAGTAAAAGACATAACAATACTTTGTACAACCATCAATGATAGTTATAAAGTATTTATTACCACCTTTAGTTTGAACGAATTTCAAATCACATATATCACTATGTATTAATTCTAAAAGTGTCATGTTTCTTTGAACCGAGTGAAAATATGTTTTGGCCAACTTTACTTCAACACATACTTCACATTTATGATTATGATTAATTTTAAGTGTCGGAATTAAACTTTAATTCATAAGTTTGCACACAAATGTGTAATTAACGTATCATAATCGAAACTTGTCCGATACAAATGTAAGTTTAAAGCCATTTTTGTTAAATAGAAACCCCGAAACCAGGTTTTTGAAAATGTCAGGCACATGGATGACATTATTGAAAACTAGATCTTTCTCGAAAGTCATTTTCAATGTGGTCTTTCCAAGTCCTTCAACCTTCGAACTTGTAGAGTTTCCTATGAATAATTGTTCTCCTTTTAATTCATGATAATTTGAGAACATAGTTTTATCTGCACAAATATGGTGGGTAGCATTTGCGTCGACCCACCAATCCCTTTGATTACCAACCGTGTTACATTCAGAAACAACCATAGATAGATTCATCTTTTGAGCCCTGATAGGAATATAAAATGCATAC
>CAIGRO010158118.1:0-25051 GCA_903798355.1 Fraxinus baroniana | reverse complement strand
CCATAGCTTCTATTCCCATCCCTACTGCTGAGGCACCCCTTGAGCCGACACAAATCAGTTCTCCACTATTGAAAACACACACACAGATGGCACTCAGTCAGAACAAAGATCAAGTACCAGGGACAGTTCCTCATACTACTATTGCACAGGGACTGTTGGCTAAGATCGGCTCAGAGCGATACAGTATCAAGCATATGTTGATTAATCACTTTAAGATAGACCATGGCATGAAGGTTCGATCTACCATGAGACTTGCCATTGAGGACTAAGTTATCAAGCTCTTTGGTGAAGAACTTCTTTGAGTAAGACTCATACACACACACCTTCACCTAGTCCTCCCATCACGGCTCATACACAGCATAAGGTGAAGGAACATAGATGGCATGGGACTTGGAGACTAGGTGCAAAAATAGAGGACATGTATCTACAGTCACTCTTCCATGCTTCAGATGCTACAATACAGAGCACCATGAGATCAGATGCACTTGCTTTTCACCCGAAATTCAATACATCATCACCCAAACAACATTTTTTACCTAGTCGGGCCGCTTCTCGTAGGCAGGACCCCTCTCCAGTGAACGAGCCCGATGTACTACCACCCTCAGGAGTACCCTTGAATAATTTTCACTAGTTTTTGCCCCCTATTGCAATGAATTCCCTAAAATCTCTTAGAATGTATTGTAATGTGTTCTCGCCACTTCTAGATGGCCCTAGGTCTTTAAAAGACATCCCAAGGTGTGTTTTCATAAGAGTTAGAATCATATAAGGAAAGCAGAATTTTTCCTCCTAAAATACACTATTCTATTACATAGTACATTTAATGTTATAGCATAGTTCAACCAATTTTAGCTCCGGAAGACCCTACATCATACCATGTGACCACATGGCTAAAAGAACTATGCTATGGCATAGTTTAAGCAGACTTTCATTCTTTGCGTTTTGGTCACTGAACTCCGTTTTCTCATTTCATGATCTCTTTTCCCGCTTCTTCTTCTTCTTCCAACACTTCATTCCTTCGCTCAATTGGTTTTTGACTCTTTCACATCTTCATTTTTTTTCCGGGTCATCTTTCAGCTATTTGTACTTTGAACCTGAACTTTAATTTTCTTCCATTTTAGTCATTTTTTCGCTTGTTTCTCTGAAATTCCACCATGTTCATCAATGTTATCCTACAAAACAAAATTTATATGGAAGCCATATTTTGATATATTTACCAACAATTGTTCATATTTTGTGACTTAAATAAGTGTATAAAACGCATTTTATCAGCTATCTTTGTGTGCCTGACTTCTTGCATCTAAAATACTACCTTCATGTGTCATGATGTGTCATAGTTGCTAACTTCATGAACAAAAGTGTGCTTGCATTGTTGCCTTCGTGTACAATGACTTGGCCACATTACTACCTTCGTGAGCTATGATGTGCCAAATTTGTTGCCATGATGTGCTTGAGTTGCTACTTTCTTGTGTTACTACGTTTGTGTTGCCTTTGTCGTATACCATGAAAGGCCTGACTAAATCCAATGACATGCCTAAGTTGCTAACATTATGTGACACAACGTGTCAGTGTTGTTATTTGCATGATGTGCCTATTTTGTTGCATTCGTATGCCAGGATGTGCCTGAATTCTGCCTTCAAGTGCCCTCATTGTTGTATTCATGTACTATGGCATACCTGTGTTGCTGCGTTCGTGTGACACAACATGCCTGATTTGGTGACACAACTTACTTTAGTTGTTGCCTTCAAGTGTTGCTACCTTCGTGTGCCACAATGAACCTGACTTGGTATCATGATGTGCCTGAATTGCTGCCTTTGTGTGCCTCTATTGCTGGTTCGTGTGCCACGATATGCCTGAGTTGTTGCTTTTTTGTGACATAACTTGGTTGTGTTGATGCCCTCATGTAACTGAAATGCTACGTTTGAGTGTCATGATGTGCCTGCATTACTTTATTCGTGTTCCACAATATGCCTGCGCTCTTACCTTCGTGTTCTTGCATTACATTCCTCGTGTACCACGATGTGCCTGACTTAATGCATCGATTTGCTATAGTTGTTTCCTTCATATGCATGCTTTGCTTCCTTGGTGTGCTAGGACATGCCTACGTTGATGTCTTCATGTGCTACGGTGTGATTGACTTGGTGCCATAAACGTGCCTAAGTTACTACTTTCGTGTGACATGATGTGGCTGTGTTGCTGCCTTTATTTCCTGAAATACTACCTTCGTGTACAACGATGTGCCTGCAATGCTGCCTTAGAGTACCACGACGTGCCTGACTTGGTGTCAATGTACCTAACTTGGTGTCATGATGTATTTTAGTTATTGCCTTCATTTATCACAATAATCATGCATTACTGCCTTTGTGTAGCACGACGCACCTAACTTTATGCTATGACGTGCCTGAGTTGTTGTTTTCGTGTGCCTACATTGCTACATTTGTGTTCCTCAACGTGCCACTTGCTACCTTTGTCAACCACAACGTTCATGTGTTATTGCCTTCGTATTCAACGATGCGCTTGCATTACTACCTTACTGTGTCACAATGTACATAACTTGATGCCACGATGTGCCTGACATAATTTCACGTGTTGTTATTGCCTTTATTAGTCATGACGTTCCTGCATTGTTGTATTCATGTGCCACGTGTACCTGACTCAGTGCCATGATGTGTAGAGTTGCTTCCTTTGTGTGACACAACGTGGCATTATTGATGGCTTACTATGTCAAATACTACATTTATGTATCACGATGTTCCATTCTTGCCTTTATGAACAACGATGTTTTCCAACTCTGTATATTTCCCCAGGATATGAAAATTACGAAAACGATAATTTTTTAAGGTTATATAATACGACTTTTACGATGTTCTGAAAGTTTTGCAACATACTTACTATGATGTTACTGCATAATATTTGAATGAATATAGAGGATATTTTAAATTCATGTTGCATTATGCAGCTTAACACCCAGATTGCATTTTATACTATATTAAATTATGTACTTCAACAGAACCCTTTCAGTGTTGCAATAAAAACATTTGTCTATTTATGACTGACATCTTGTAAGTATTCAAATACCTTGTTATCATTAACTATATTATAAGAGTCGCAACCCTCATCGAAATAATTGTGTTTTCTTATAGAAATCCTGTCGTGATATAATATTTAGAAGCAATTGTATGTCAAAATAAACTGTAACCCCTATATTTTCTTTAATTGAAATTTTAAAAACTTCCACAGCCTGATAAGCAATTCTCCCAGGCAAAGAAAGTCTGGAGTTGAGACCAGATTTCCCAAGTAGCCTATAATTTCCGGATCAAGCAGAGCACAGATGCAGCTTCGATCTCTATAGGCTTCGCTTATCTTATTTTTATCGTTGAAAAGGGAGATAATGCACCTGTACAATACATTGGTTGAATAACTGCATCTCCAATCATTTATCAATCCTAATATTGTTACAAAGATGGCTAAGTTCAGGCCTGGCATCCATCCAAGTTGTGAATCTCATATCGGCTGCAGAAGTGCAGTAGAGATAGGATCTAAACGTGATCAGGAGGAAGTACCGCCTGCAGAGGCACAAATGACTAGTTACTGTAAACTTCACTGCAGTTGTCTAGTACTTAAGCAGGTAGTAACAGGATTCAGATATGATTTATTGCTAATAGGCTGGAAGCATGCTGGTGAAATATCATTAAGACCAGCAAGCAGTCTAGAATTCAGAAAGCATACTCAGAGTTGAGCACAAAATTTGAGACAGGTCATCAATGTACAGCTGCTACTCTAAGAATGAAACCAACCTTAAAGCTTTAATACCCATATCCACAAGATATGCTCGATCATCATCGCAATTATCCGAAAGCTTCTCAAGTTCCTTGATGTAATACAGAATATCATCTCGCAGATGTCCAGCACCTGAACACCTTCAAAATTGAGGGGCAAACTCAGTTGCAATGCTATGACTTATGGTCAATGTGGACAACCACTGGATACTATTGTCATAACTTTAAATTGTAACCAGCATTCAACTAATTGCAACCATTAGATTTTGTGTGTTCAAAACATTCCAAAGATATCGAAATATATCTTCAATGAAACAAGTCATATTAGAAACAGATCCTGCTTTAATTTATCTTCTATTTTGAAGAATGCACGGTGAATTGATAATTTGCAGGCAAAAGACCTCTTAACATGCACATCATGGATGTCCGCAGCAGCCAGCAAGGGTATTAAGCACTTTTTTTGTTGATTAATGAAATTTGATTTCAGTTGTTCAAAACTTCAATGGTTTCAACACAGAACAAAGCATGTTCTAGTCCTTCCACTTGTGTGTGGATATAAAGTTCATACTTTAACAAGACCATCAAGCCTTTTGGCAAAAAAGAATTGCGTACCTTTCTATAACAATGTCAACATCTGCTTTGCTCTCAGGTCCATGAAGAAGAACTCTAGTGAGGCTTAGAATGTCCCTGTAATCGCCCATTTTGCGTGCTTCATCACCAGAAGTTTTTTCGTCTTCAGGTGAACGAAATGGATATTGAGTTCCACCCAATGATCGGGGAATGGATGATGTTAACGCTATCTCCGCTTCAAGTCTTATGCAAATGATAGCCATAGCATAGGAAACCCCTCCAAATCCTGTGTGTGATACGAATAGATAAGACCCTGCGGAGCTGTAAGAGAAACAAGAAGCAAAGATAAATGTGATTTTAGCATAAATAACATCGTATGCACGCTGATGTCAATGCATGAAGGGATATCTGAAAGCACTTTGTCAATTAGCAAATCTTGAAAGCGCATGCGTCATGAAGATTAATAGTCGCCATACCACAATTTATTGTCTTGGTGCAATGCATTATTTATATAACTGATATAAACATATCTCAACCTTACATCAAATCTAGGTTCTACAGTAATCTGGGGCAAAGTAGTACACGTGTATGGTTTATAACAGCTTCAACAGTGAGCAATAATGTCAAGATAAGTCCAAGTATGAGATAATTCTAACATCCAACATCAAGATAAATAATGGCATGATAGAGCCAAAAAAACAGCTTGTATTGTAAAAAACAGCTTTGCTATCTAACATTGTTTTAAAAGTCTAAGTTGTACGTAAAATGTCTTAAATATCCTTATTGTAAAAGGCCATCTTGCTTAAATCAGCCAATATCGACCCTACACTATCAAAACCAAAACCCATGCAGTCAAAATCAACCACAATTCAGTACAAATCGATTGTCATTCCTCTATTTCTTTCTCCATTGTTTTATTTTTCCTCCTCTCTTGTTATCACTTCCTAAACTTGCATAGGGACATGCATTTGTTCTGCTTTTGTTGTCTTCTGATTACAAAGAAAGAAAACTTTTGTTTTTTAACCATTTTCAGGAAACAAGAAAACAGAGCTTAGTATAGGAATATTTTTTTATGGTATCTTGCATAGTTGTAGTGCCTTGGTTTCTTTTTGTATAAACTTGCACGGTCTTTGGAAATACAGTAGGTAATTTGAGCCACTCAGTGTGGCAGTCACCACCAAAGCCTCCGACCATACAATATGTGTGTGTGTGTTAATACATAAATATTGGTATGAGAGCTTTTTTGTAGGTAATCAACTTTAAATTCAACAATTAATGGGGCAATCAACATCAAGGCAGGCAGTGGGTAGACTTGCAGGTCTAGGGGTTGAAGAAGATGACGAAGGAAGAAGATGAGGGTATTTTGGGATTCCAACAAAGAAAGTATGAGGCCCTTTTCCCATAGCACCTTATCTTCAGGCCTTTCGAATTGAAATCCTCAAATAAATATGTTGTATTTACAGCCCTGCATCATGCTGCTGATACAAATACAGAAAGCTAAAGCCCAATTTTTAACAGTAATGACATGCAAGATTACATAACAATAACATCAAAGAGAGAGTGTCAGTATTAGATACTTACTCATCCTTACAGTATTGGATAGAATCAATATCTGAAGGTAGAGCTTCTCTTTCTCTAGTTAACGGTATCCTCCTATATGCCAAATTGCACCCTTCATTCTTAAGGGAAGCATATACCTCAGCAGGAGTTTTGACATCATCCACAAAAATATTCTCCCAATACCCTATGACACTGACCTTGTTCAGTGCGGGGTTATACTCTTCTCGGTGTAAAAGCATTCTACCACCAGATTGTCTAATCTCAGATATTATATCTTCTTTTAAACGTTCCTCCATGTGCTCCACCTGTGAAATAGAACGAGACAAAGGTATTTAAAATATCTCTCTGTTTGATGAGTAGATTTTACAAGCAAAACAGAATAAAATGAGTACATACCACCGGACCAGTGATTCCTATGTGTTTAAGTGTATCGACAGGCTTATTTAGTTCCCTAAGTACAAAAGGTGTATTGTTGATATAAACAACAGCTTCCTCCCGTAAATCAGTCAAAATTACTTTCTGAGGGGCATTTCCTTCTGGTTTGGGCTTGGCACCTAGATATGCTAACATCTCTTTTGCTCCTGCTATTGTTGGTGTCGCCATGCTATACACAGGATATCCATCCACCTTAAAAACGCATAATCAATGTCAGATCTGTCATATGGTAAATGTTTAAGAAACAACGGCCACACTCAACAAAGTTAATTTATCCCGAGCACAAATTTAGCTTCAGATCTGTGTCATATAGTAAATGTTTGTCCACTTATAAGCAACAATGGTCCCACTAAACAGAGTTAACTCAATTACAAGTGCAGCTTCAGCTCAGACAGGATTGCAGTCATCATATAAAAGAACAAGACAAATGGTTTATTAGTTCATCAGGTAGTTAGCTCATTGAAACATACTACAAAGTACAACCATTATCAAATTTTATTTTTTTTTAATAACCGTGGATGTTCGGGCCAGCTTGCGCACACCTCGACTAATCTCATTGGGGCCTGAAGTTTACAGTCGATACTCACCTCAGTGGCCCTGAGAGGACTCGAACTGGTGACCATTGAAAAGCAAACCCAAGGCCTGACCAATTGAACAATTTCTGAAGGTTACCATTATCAATTTTTATAGTCCAGGATATTCAATCACTTATTTGCTTCCAGTTATTGTTTCTTTCTGAGATAATTTTAAAATATTCTTTTATATTTAAAATTATAAACAACTAGTTCAAGCATGTTTTCCGTCCATAAATTTACTACATGTCCTACTTACACCTTGTTAACCTAAGTTACAACTTTCCATGCACAACTCACTCGTACTATTTCTAAACTCCCCATACCAATGTGGGACAAGTATACTAACTCTTACAGTTGTTCTATACCAATCATCATTATGCCTAATAACAACAAATCAAGTAATGCATTTTTCAATCAAATGAACTATTATAAATCAATTCATACAATGGATGAAGCTTTTGAAGTTTGTTAGAAGCTTGAAGAAACAATATTTTAGGGACAATACTTTGGAAGGTAAGGTTTAGGTGAAATAACTATACTATCTTCTTCAGCTTCTATTCTCTCATCATTGACCAAAGCCTTCCCTATATCTTAGGTTGAATTACCACACATGTTGCTGGATATCTACTGATGCCCTATGCAATTAGAGAGATTTTAATGCTATCAAATTTCGGGTTCCCTGTTTATTTTGCAAGCATGTAAATCATCTATGATTACCTTGTAGACGTGTGGTGCACCATGAATTTGTATATGGTTAGAAGTTCTTTGACCAGGAAAGAAGTACATCTTAAGAATAGACCCTTTCCCCAAAACTGAACCACTGCGATCCTTTAAAATTGCTTCCATGACAGCATCCCCATGCTGAGATTCATGTGGAGCTCTTAACTCCTCCTGAATTCAGAAACATAACATATAATTAAATGGCAACATAAAGAAAATGTTGCAACCTTGAAAAACTTCATTGGATGAGAGAGCTTTACAGGGACAGTGAAAAATCGCCCAGGCCTTAATCTGATAGACCATTTCATTGCTTGGACCTCTGGTCTTTGATGTAACCAACTCTTAAAAGTCATTCTTGATTCTCCTTGTCTGCAAAATCCATCAAAGGCTTCACTTCCCAGATATGCTGCAAAAGCAATTAAACGGAAATAGCGCTCTAAATACTCAGCACCGCGATTCAGCGCTACTCTCCTTTCTCTAGGCTCAACTTGCTGCTGATTAAATAGCTTTTTGTATTGCAAGACTGCTTGGCGTATATTCTGCAGTGCTGAACATCGATCAATTATAGCATCTAATGCTTCTCGGCATTCCACCCCCTTATCAAACAATCTAGTTATCTTCCATAGCAGCAAGATGTCATTTATCCCAAATTCACGACTTGAATCCTTTCCAGACCTACTTTTTGCCAAAACAGAATTTGACACAGAAAAATGATCTTCACTTTCATCGTCACTTGGTATACTGCAGCCCAACTCTTTATGTGAGGTGCCATCAACTAATATTTTAACAGGCCTCCCATAATCTATCCGAAGTTTAAGAAGGCAAGCAATGACGGTGCCTGTTGTTGTCCGTCCAATACCCATCTGTAAATATGAACACAATAAGGGAGGCGAATAGTACAAGTAGCTATCACATGGACTCCAGAGAAAGTTCGATAAAATATGGGAAGGACAAGAAATATTGGGTAATTGTGTCTAAATAAATCATTCACCTGACAGTTAAAAACAAAAGCTGTGTCCTTGGAAGCAGATACGATGTTCATAGCCAAGGTGTCAAAATCAGAACTTTTTGGAGCTTTTCCATCAGTAATAGGCACACGTGCATACTTGATGGGGAGACCCTCAGCTTCAAAACACCTAAATACCTCCAGTGGTGTCTGAACAGCATCGGAGCTCACATGCTCCCAAGCATCAAAAATTTGTCCATCATCAGTTTCATGGATGACCATTATGGCACCTTGATAGCATTCAGCCTCCCGCAAAATATCATCTTTCAATCGAGCTTCCATTCTTTCTACCCTTTCACAATCAATTCCCTAGATGCAGAAATCTTAGTACGTGAGTATCCTAATGTAAAACCAAAGACATAATCACGAGTACTTATTCTTCTGTACATATAAATCTCGATCCAACACAAACAATAAGTTCAAAAAAAAAAGTGCAACAGAATTGAAAAGCTTCTAAATTTTAACACCAGTCTGTCATCATCTTTGTTATTGACATTTACTCCAACATATCAACTCATGAGATTGCATTACTTCAAACAAAAATTTAAAAAATAAAATTTAATTGAGGATATCGGCATGAACAAATTGTAAATGCCGAGAATCTTGAAACGCGTGACTTTTTCATTTGAAGTTTAAAAAAGGAGATGATAGACATCAAACAAATATCAAGGAACCAACGTGATTTAAGATTTAAAGGCTGCAAAGAGGCCACTCCAATACTGAATAATAAAATTCTTATATAAATGCACATTAGTAGCAGAAATACCAAGCAGGCTCACAATAATGCAATTGCAGTTTCTATATGTTTCAAATTGTTAAAAAAATTTCCTGACATAGGAGATAAGAACACTTTATCATGTCTAGTTTACATCTGTTGCCAATGATTAGGATACTTCCATAATGATAAACTGTGAACTCGCCACAAACATTTAAAACAATGAGAATTAGTAAACTTCTGCATGTGAAAAATTTGTCCATTTTGATGTTTTTCAACTGAAGGGTTACATACAATAGCCAGATTTGGACCCCAAACGTTTTGCAAGACTGTTATAGCTCAAATTGAATGGCCCCTAGAAGTTTTCCGTCACACTAAAGCCTTTTTGGATCAATATTTTAGGTTGTCATCTTTACTTATTGAGAACAACACTGACATGCACTAAAACCCAAACAGAAAACCACAATTAGAAAGCTCGACTTAAAATGGCAGTTGAAAAAAGTCAAAGAAGCCATTTAATTAAAATGGAGAGCGTATAAAGATTGGTCTGTGTAGAGTAGAAGCAATGACTCCATGGTTTTGAGTATTTTGCTTAATTATTCAGACAACATAGGTAACAGACTTATTCTCTACTTTAATAAAAATACAGTAAATGCATGAAAATATCTTTATCTGATGCACATTGTGACGTAAGACGCAAAAAAGCTTACACCATGTCCTTAGTCTTATCTATAAGAAAGCATATAAAGATTCTCCAGAAACTTGTTATAGTGACAGATAATGTGAAAAAAAATATAATTTCACTCTCATTTTGGAAATAAAAATCAGATAAGGATGTGATATGCTGTTAGGATTTATGTTGTATTGGCAACTCTTTAGACAAAAGGATTATTATAAAAGAATATGATTATTACAAAAAGTTATAAAAGTTAAGGAGTCTTTTGGATTTTCAAGAGTTACATCTATCTTATTCTACCTAAATACCTCTTATTATAAATATCCAATGTCCATTACATTTTTGTGTGGTTGATCATTATATTACATCTTCATAACATATTTTGATAGCAGTAACTATACTTATTGGAAAGTTAAAATGGAAGCCTTCCTGAAATCTATGGATGAGCGTAGTCAATGGTTGGACAACCCCATCTACCATAATTGCAGGTGTGGTTACCCCTACTCATATTTCAATTGGTCTAAGAAAGATTTAGATGAGTGTAATTAGAATAGGAAAGGGCTTCATGCTCTATTTATGGCCATATCACATGAAGAATTTAGGCATGCGTCTGTGAAAGGTTGCTAAAGAGCACATAAGGGAACTCAGGCTACAGATGTTGACCACTAGGTTTGAAGAGATTAGGATGACCTTCGATGACTTCAGTGCAATCTTGAATAACATACTTAATTCTAGCTTTAACCTAGGTGAAAAAAATCCTTAGCCTGAGATTGTCAGAAAAATCCTGAGATCCTTACCTGAGAAATTTAGGCCTAAAGTTACGATTATCGAGGAGAGCAAGGATCTAGATGCTGTTAAGATTGAAGAATTGGTTGAATCTCTCCAAACGTATGAATTTACCATATCTCAACCTGAGAGGAACAAGTCTATAGTCTTGAACACTATTAGGTAAGAAGAGTATGATTCTTCAGATTCGAAATCACTTAATGATGAGGAAATAGCATACTTTGTTAAGAATTTTCAAAAATTGTTTAAAGAGAGATACTGAGGTGATTCCAACGAGTCTAGGAAAAAATTTAAATATGTGAGATGTCATAAATGTCAAGGTTTTGGCCACTATAGAAGTGAGGGCCCTAATGGTAAGAGAAATCAGGGTAAAGTTACAAATGCAACTCTCACTGATAACGAATATAGCTCAGATAATAAAAGTGAGATGTCCACTCATGAGGTGAGTGGGAAGTTTACGGCCTTCAGTGCTAGGATTAAAAGTGAATCTAATAAGGACGGTGAAAATGTTGAGGAAGTAAATAGTTGTGAGAAATCTGAGGAAGATTCTGAAGATGAAGAAGTGATTCGTGAGGTTTATCAAAAATTATTTGAACAGAGTCTTAAGATTAAGAAGGTGAATAAAGCACTAAGAGAGTTAGTGAGCTCACCATTGAGAATGATAAATTAGAAATCCAGGTTAAGAACCTTTTAAGCAAACTTGAATATTCTAAGTCTCAACGTCTTGCTTTCTCTAGTGGATCTCAGAAAATGGACAGTCTTTTAGGGTTGAACAAGCCCGCGAGAAACAGGAGAGGTCTAGGATATAACAGATAAATCATAATAGAGCTAGTATTTTCAAAACCATTTTTATCCCTGCCACCAACCAGCCTATGTATGTTTCGAATCCTGAACTCAAGAACAAGTGTATTGTAGGATAGAGGCATACTAGACAGCGTAGGACCTACCAACTTAGGAATAGATATCAGCAACCACATAACTTTGGACCTACCCTACTTGTTTCAATTGTGGTGAATTAGGACATATAAAATCAGAATTTCACTAGAGTTAGAAATCAAGATTTTGATGGCTGAATTGACTTCCTCGCTAATCAAGTGAGTCATTTGACCAAGTTAATAGCACAGTTAACTCGGAAGTCTTCCACTAGACAAGTTTATGTGAGTACTTAGTGTAGGTTTCTTCATGTACCACCCACACTGCATACACTATGATCTTGTAAGTAAGTCTTGACCACTTGTGTGAGATTTGGGATAGCCATCATCTATTGATAACATGACCTTGAACATGGATTGACCGTAATTTCTTAGACTTAATCTCTAGTATATCCCCTTAAATTAAAAAAACTGTTTCATCTTATACTCTTCTTCGAAGCCTATTTGACTCAAGCAATTAAGCTCGAGAAATTTCTCACAACCTAATATCCTATGGTTGACTAACTTGGAGTCATCATCTTAATCGCTTAATGGAAAATAGAATGCACATAAAATGTGAAAAATTGAAAAGAAAAAAATATTAATAATAATAATAATAATAATATATATATATATATATATATATATATATAAAAGTCAAGGGAAGAAAAGAATAATATACATGAAAAATGAGTTTTATTTATAGGTCCTAATATGCATTATTGGTTTGACTTTTGTTAGTAGGGAAATAAACTTATTTAATAGTGGTGTTTAGCATGTCTTTTCTCACAAATTTAAAATTTTGAGTCTTGATCACAAGAAATTAGTGGCAATTTACCCACAAGTCACTTGCACTGAGTATGTGGGAAAGTTTTTTGATCATTAATTATGTGTGTGTATGCTTTCAACTGCATCTTTGATTTGCTCCTCAATAGTCACCAGTTCGAGTACCCTCAGGGTCACTGAGGTGAGTACCCGATCGTAAACTTCAGGGCCTCGTGGGATTAGTCGAGGTGCGCGCAAGTTGACCCAGACATCTACGGTTATCAAAAAAAAATTGCATCTTTGAGTTATTATACTATGTAGTTATAATTTCATTTGTCATTTGTGACAAGGGAGAAGAAAAGATGATGGACATTTTCTTTGATAATGTAACTGTATTTTCAAGAGAGTTTGCAGTAAGAGGGAGATGTTCATTCAATATTTTGAATGCTTAGCTTTTTGAGTTTTGATATTTTATAATATTAATGTTTCAGTTGGTGATTTAATTAACATTAGTATTACTTCTCAATCTAGCTAACATATTTATGATAGTCTATTTCAATTATTATATTTCATATTTCACATGCATTTAGACTTGGTATTTAAATTGTTGATTTCGGGAAACAGGTTTTTCAAGGAATGCAAGAGACAAATATTCAAATTGAGTTTGAGTTTATTAGTTTTTTTTACTTTCTTGACTTATATTGTACAGTTTTGTCATAAAATGCCTAAGGATGAGATTGTTAGGATTTACGTTGCATTGGCAATTTTTTAAACAAAAGGATTATTATAAAAGAATAGGATTGTTACAAAAGAGTTGTAAAAGTCAATGAGTCTTTTGGAGGGTTGTATAAATGAATTAGGAGTCTTTGAGTTCGAGTATGGAACAAGGAAAAAGAGCCGTCAAATTTACACTAGCCTAGCTGATGCTCGAGCGGAAAAAGCAGAATTATTGTCACTCGCTTATCGCTCGAGTGGAAAATCTCTCGCTCACCTATCGCTAGTCTGGCGCTCAAACGACAATTGTTAGATGTGAAACACTAATTCACTATTTTCAAGAGTTCTATCGTAAATACTTCTTATAATAAATATCCAATGCCCATTATGTTTTTGTGCGTGGTTGATCATTACATTACATCTTCATAACATCATTCCATAATCCAAGAACACATCCAAACATTGAAATTAAACATTTGATCTTGAGACCAATCAACTACAAGTTCGAAAAAACATCAAATTCATATAATCCAAAACACCTACTTCCTAGATATAATCAAGAGGTTGGACCAGAAGCAAGGGAAGAGTACAAGAACAAGGTGTATTTGGCGATCTACAAGAAAAAGACAATTCCAAAACATCGGGAACAAGTGTGAATGAAACAAGTTCTAGTGAGTCTTAGAAATTGCAAGAATTAAATCAACGAGTTTAGTGAAATTTTCTTAATTGGATCATACTGTAAGTTCTTTGTATTGTTACAACATTGATTTCATACAAGCCGACAATTCAACATAGGGTAATTAATTCACGTAAACTAAATCTAGATTAATTAATTATTGTGACTTGTTGCAATATTGATTAACAATAATTTTCAATTCCAAATTATTCACCTATTCACCGCTCTCTAGGTGATTTTAGGATCAAACTAGTAATTTTCATATGCTAAGGCAAAACTGTTGTAGTTCCAAGAAATGAGGCAATTTTAAGCAAATACGATATACAAATCCCAGTTCCAAGTGTCACAATGTTGTCTATTCATACACTAGAAGTTCAATTATCACGCAACAGCTCAAGCTTAATCCCCTAGCTTCAAGCAACGGATCACTGGGCACATCCTCTCGAAGCATGTTTCACCAAAAAGTAAAAAAGAACATAAAAAATCATGTATTCAAATAATCAATGGTTGCACATCTACCAGCATAATATTTAAGTTCTACAGATTCATTAGTTTAGATGTCACCAAACGAGACATTATACCGTATACTCCAGCATATTTTTGTATGGCCTTTCAACTTCACGAAGTACAAATGGTTTTCCATTGATGTAAATAACAGGTTCTTCTCTCATATTGTGCCAGAATACAGGACGGCCACCTTTTGAGCTTCCAATCCTCTGAATTACAGATCGAATACCGTCCACAGTTGGATTTGCTACCCCATAAACCGGAAATCCCGGAATTTCTCTAAAATTAGGGGCACCCTCCAATCTCTCCGGTAAACTAGGATGTTGACAACCAGGACAGTGGTCACTTTTTAGAACAGTTTGGCTTCCAAGAACCTCTCCATTCCTTAGGGCAGCAACTTGACTCGTCTCAGAAGGGCGGACATCAGTAGATTCAGCGATTTTTGCTAGAGAAGGTTTTAGATTTGCATAACCAAGCGCTCCCATTGGGTCTCTCCTCAGCAATCTGCACAACATTGTATGGTTTGTCACCAACGTGTTTTGACATGGGTAACATGATACCAAATTTTGACATGTGATACCACTGCCGCATGTTATATTGACTATGAGATAGAGAAATGAAAATAGGATTCCAAACACATGTAGACGCAAAAATTCGCCATCAGTAGCGTAAATGGAATCCTATTAAGACTTGAGATTCTGTCTTGGAAAAGTCAATATTGTTAACAGGAGCAACCCCATGTCATTATATGTTGACTATCATTTTCATACTTAGTCAATGTGAGATTCTACCATTAACAAGGAAAAATCTGGAGGAAAATGCTTTGAATCTGTAAGCACAAGGACAAATCCTGATAATATGTTTTTAAATCTCAATTTCTGCCTGCTTTCGAGTTTACACAAACTTTCAACCTAAATAACAACTCTAGACTTCAAAAAGAACACTTACAATTATTAGACATTAAGTAACTACATATTAATTTTACGGTTGTGCTACATGTATATAATGATTTACATACACGTGATGTGGTGAAATATGATTGGATCAGAATTTCTTCAGCCAAATTTAAAAAAAAATAAATAACTTCCTGCTCTCTTTTTGACACTTCATTTGTATGTAAACTATTATGTAACTTTTTTATGTACAAGTAGCATTATTCTTAATTTGAACTAGAAATACAAACAGCCTCCTTTTGACTCTGTTCACAATTACTAAGATTATTTGTACTGTGTAATGCCTTCTTGATGCAATGTTAGCAAGAAATGTTAGGTCCATACTAATTAGATGTTATTTAATCTGCATATACGTGCACATGAAAGTGATTAAGGTGGTACAACCACCTGAGAAACACCTCATATTTACATAACAAAAAAAATTGTTTCAGCCCCTCGAAACATTTCATAGCACAGAACTTCACAATTACCTGCGCAATATGCTATAGAGCTCCGGTCTGGCTTTCATCCAGTCAGTAAAACTACATTGACCAGGGAACACAGGCTGATGTGCTTCTCTTTCCGTATGAAGATAAACAGCAAAACAAATGAGGTAGTAATATCTCTCTAGGTACTCCACAAAAAAGGAAAGGGATGCTTCCTTCTTCATTTCATCAATTTGGTGCAATATACTACTTCGATAAGTAGCAATAGCTTCACGTAAGTTCTGTAATAGGTCAACAAATACAAAATTCAAAGTGATTACATATGATTGATTATATAGGAAACAAATTAATTCAGCACCACGAGGCAATAAATTAATTTGTGTGCGTGTGCGTGAGGGGCGAGAGGGAGGGAGTGAGAGAGACGCCAAGATGAAATATAATGTAGCTTGAGGAACACAGAAGTTTTCAGAGATTAATACCTGCATAGAGGCACATTTGTCAATTACTTCATCAACCTGTCTTTTGCCTTCAACGCCACCCTTAAGGCACAAAACTACTCAATATAAATTCAAACAAAATATAATATCGTTATCAAATTAGGAAAGTTGCAAGTAAGCCATTTTGGGTACCTCCAGAACCCGAATCAGGCTTCTAATGACTGGATATTCTCCTCTATGGATTGTCTCCTCCGAGTTTGGTAAGTTGTCAGTGACACTAGAACCAAAATCAGCAATTTTTCCCATAGAATTGGTTCTTGGAATACCTATTATATGAATGTTCGCATACATTGCTTACGAAATTAGATGACAGAAAGGAAAGAGATACACATTCATGAGGACAAGGAATGTTCTTGCACTATAACAAGAACCAAGTTCAAAAACAAAATCAAGAATACATGACATTCTTCCAACCAAAAAAATCTGATGATAAAGGGAAATCTTTTAACTCCTCAGATCTATCCATAAAGAAGTAAAAAATTTCTTCCTCACATAAATTGCCCAGCAGTTTTCTTTTTCTTCAAAAGTTTGGCAGTTCCTTTCTTCCAAATTACCCAAAAAAATATCCAAAACCACAACTCTCCACATAACATAAACCAACTTTCCTTACCCAAAAGTAATAGCTTCAACTCACTTGGGTATAAGAAAATCAATTCTGACGAAAGAAAGAGTCCAGGGATAGGAAGGAAATTCAAATGCCTCGCACAGGCAAGTCAGATAGGTGCACTGTACCTTTAAAGAAAAGCATTCAAATACTTCTTCTCTTATGCACTATAAAAATATAGCTACATCACAATGTATATATTTTTTGCTTTCCTCCTTCACGTCACATACCAATGAGGATGAGATAAATGAGGACTAAACTTATACTGCTTTATTAGTCTTTCCAAATATATCTGTCCAGTATTTAATCCCCAGACACAATTTGAGCTGAATCTCTACAAGCTTCAAGCCATTATCACTCCCTACAATATTTCATTGATTTATAAGCTGATTGCCTCAATAATATGCATTCTTCCAAATATCCTCTTATTTTTATAAATAAGGACTAGCATACTCTTTCCTACGACCAAAAAAAAAACCTATCACTTGTCTAGGACCTACAATCTTTAATTCTAATTCAAATTCCAACGGTGTTCATGAGCTAATTAATAGAATTTAAATCAACAAAAGTAGGTTAATACACAACTTACTACTTTCCAATTGAATTAGTCACTATATTGTAGGGACCCAGTTGAGGAGGAAAAAGATTTAGACTGCTACATGATATCAAGTAATTGAACCGATGCAGAAAAGCATCCAAAATCGGTCAAAACATTAATTTCTCTTCCACGCTAGGCCAAACACGGCTTATGCATTGATATGGTTTGATTGTATCTACTAGATCCTGGTATTTCTTACATCTTATCACATAATGAGATGCGTAAAATCAATATTTTAAACAACCATATTACATCCAAACCCAACTCATAAGGCTAGAAGTTTATATTATAACTCTAATTCTGTCTACGCTAGCCTTGTAAGTTGATTCTCAATTTAAGCATGTACATCATTTTGTCACCCTTAGAGGTTGGCAACTGTTCATTATTTGTTTTGGGAAGAGCCATGGCAGGTGATGATTCTATATCCATTACTTTTTCTGGTTTGTAACGTCGTTCCACGCTCCATTGCTCTCACAAATATCTTATCTAACTTCTATACATTTTAGTTATACTAATAATCTCAATGATCAAGAGCTATTCCATAAATGTGAGTTACTTCTCCCTCGGGAACCTTTTGATCATAGGGTTCAAAATCTTGATAGCTATAGTATGAAATCATGCAAGTCTTTATATTCTTATCATAAAGAATTAGTTTTGCAAAATGATAAGAACTGCATAAGCTGGAGTATAATGTAACACCTACATTATTATACCAGAAATTTGAAGGAAACAAAAACTACCACAAGTAGAATAGGCAGATTACAGAAGTGAATTCTTGAAGAAGGTTTAATTTTGTAATGTTTGTATAACAGATTTCGAGTATATCAAAAAGGTACTTCAGCTGAGCAAGTGTAGCATCATAAACAAATAGAATGCACACTATAGAATACGTGGAAGCACATATCTACACTCAAAATCACATAAGAAAGAAAAATGACTACCTGAAGCTCCTATTCGAGTGATATAAATTAACGTAGCAATCACCATCCCCGTAGTTGTTCGTCCACGACCCATTTGGCAATTAAAAACTATCTCGGTCCTTATATGAGCTTGAGAAATTTTATGAACCTAGAAAGCAAAATTTATGAAAGAGCAGAGAAACATCTCCAAATGAGTTATAGGCATATTTTCAAAGATACATTTGCAAAGACAATCATAAAAATGCATTCTACAAGTGAATACATACATCTTAGGTATATATGAACGTTTGATCAAAATTCATTATCATTATTCTCAGTTTATGTCGGACTAGAGGCATGCAATGCAAGGCCAATCCTGAGGCACAAAAACCCTATCATCATTGAGATTGGTAAAATTTAACAATAAGCGTGTGTTTGAGCCACATTATTTTGAAAGAATGTATTCTAGAATAGTAAATTGATAGAGAATGTGTGGTTGAAAATGAGTAGAAGAATGAGAATGAAAATTTAATGTGGCTCAAACAGGGGCTAAATGAATTTACTTAAACTTTAGCACCCCAATTATATCCATATCCAGCATTATGTACTTGTAAAAAAGTTTAGATACCAAGTCAAGCTCCAAGTAATCTTCTTTTGAACTGAAGTAGCTGAATTGTAAGTAAAAACCTTTTGTGCACCCGCATGTGTGTGCGCATATGTATGAGTACATATATCTGTCCAGTTTGAGTGTGTATACATAAAGAAAAATATCTTTAAATTTTTCAGGGTAAATCTAATCATAGGTACATCAAGAAATAAAGAACTAGATCAGGGATTCTTATAAATACAGAATTGAGCACATTGAAATATACAAGCTAACTGAAGGAAACAGTCAACACCGCATATTACCGATGAAGAATGAAACTTGGAGACTCACCAGAACATCGAAATCCTGCTCTTTAGGTGACTTTTCATCTGTTACAGGAACACGCTCGTAGTCGACGATGTACTTCCATGTCAGCTCCTCGTACACCTAGCTTGGAGAAGAACATCCAAACAAGTATAAGCAAACAGCTGAGGTTCCTCCATATCTGATTTGCAAGTATGCATACCTCTAGTGGTGTTTTAATGGAATTATGCGTAACTGGTTCCCATTGATCAACCATTTGACCATCTGGAAGTTCATCAGTTACAAGGATCTTATTTCCGTATCTGTTGATTCACATGTTAATTGAAACTGAAGTCAAGAAGGTACTGATACCGACAACACAGACAACAAAACGTGTAATAATGATACTTCAATATAAAAGAACAAGTAAAGGGGTTTAAGATACCTAGCAGCTTCCATGAGGACATCCTCTTTCAATCGATCTTCCATTTGCTCAACCCTGACCCTGTTAATACCCTACTTTTATATGAAAAATAAATATCGATGAAGACTGATTATAAAACTCTTAATAAAACTATAAATGGAATAACATATAAACATGAATACATGACAAAGAGTCGGATGCTTCAACGGTATAACTTGTACTGGAAGAATGAATCTCCTAGCCTTTCCAATATGACAATCATGGGGAGTTGGTGAAAGGAAGTCCTAGCTAAACCAGAACCTCCAATTTAATGGAATTTCAATTTTATTCTTAGGTTAGGCAAACAAAACCAAACCAGAAGAGTAAACCAACAAAGTTCCTAACTGATCCCTTTCCATATTTCCTCAATGTTAAAGAAAACAGAATTTGCACCAAACCAGAAAATAAACATTAAAAAAGTCCTACCATGGTTGCCTCTACAAAGCTACCTCCTATTCTCCTTTTAGAAGTAAAAAGGGGGAAGGGCAGAAAAAATAAGCCTGAACAATTGTGTATTGCTTGTAAACCAGTAGCATGTACACTACACAACATAATCCCAAAATTATATGCAGCCATCACCACCCACTGAGAAATGAAAGATAATTGTCGAAGCAGCTTGTATAAACTGCTTACTTTTTGCAGAATTCAGCCATAAATCCCATGCTTGTTGCCAATCTTTCAAGATGTCCCAAGGAAGGATGGCATCCATAGCATATTTTGGTGACTACTTGCAATTTTTATGAGGCACTCAAAGTCAGTAATGTGTCTTTCACGTTACGTAATCAACCTAACAAAGTTTTATGGCACTTGATAGACTAGAAATGCAAAACCCTCCTCTTTCCAAACTTTGAACAACCATGCCACAAAAGGAAGACAAAGTGCAGAACAAGGAGCAAATACTAAATAACCAAAAATCAAAAGGTAAATAATTAATTCATATGGTTCAACCTAAGGAAGAAAAAGTAAGAAATAGTGAGAGCAATCCCCCTCAAACATGTGATGCTTAGTACAAAGTAGAACAAATAAACTGAAAATTATTAATACAAATGAATCAAAATCATAAGGTAAGATTTGTGTAGCATTACATACCGTATATTCCAGATTTGAGAAAGGTTGTTCCACATCACGCAGAACAAAAGGTCGGCCGTTAATATATATTACCTGTGACATATATACAAAAATAATAGAAATATAAATGATGTGATCAACAATGTAAGAAGCCATAATCTAGTTGTAATAATGCACCTCACTCTCATGCTTGAGAGTAAGCCCTTTATCCAATTAGAACTTTCAGTGCTCTGTAAGTATGTCCATTACTGCTTCAAATGTCAAAACTAAATTGAGGCAAATAACTCGACTATATCCCTAGTTTTTCCACATTGACCTTATTCATTTAAGAAACAAAATTTTGGTAATCACAATATTAAGATACATACATAAATAGAACAAATAGTCCTTAAAATACAAGGAAAACAATGTTTCAAGATTGCATCAAATTCTTCCAATCAAGAATAACTAACGGTAAAGAGAAAATCTTAAACTATTTTGATGTGAAGCCCAGAAACAAGCCAAAATATTGCCCTCTCTTAAATCGGCAAGCAGTTGTTCTTTTCCTCCGAAAATTTTGAAGTTCCTATTCGTCCAAACTACACAAAAAATAGACAAAACCATAGTTGTCAACATAACGTCACCCAACTTTCCTGAGCCAAAACCACTAGATTTTTTAATAAATACCTCAATGCACCTTTCACGGAAACCCATGCAAAATGAGCTTCTCCTAACAAGACACACCACA
The DNA here is from genome assembly GCA_903798355.1 of Fraxinus baroniana. Taxonomy (NCBI): domain Eukaryota; kingdom Viridiplantae; phylum Streptophyta; class Magnoliopsida; order Lamiales; family Oleaceae; genus Fraxinus; species Fraxinus baroniana. The sequence continues at coordinate 3,536 of CAIGRO010158118.1, read as the reverse complement.
AAATCTAGCAATATCATAATGTAAGAAAATGTGATCAACATTTTCAGTTGTCCTCCAACACATTACATTCCAAGATGGAGAAAGAGATACATAAGGACATCACCTAGGGGCTAGGACATAATTCATAAGAATTAATCCTCCTATGAGAAACCAGTCGAGCAAACAACTTACTCAGCAAGGGATGCCCAAAAATCATATCTAGAAAAATTAGTGATTTTCCCTGTTCATGTGTTGACTTGTTTGTACAAAATCATTGTAAAGGTTTTAGCAAATAGCTTGAAAAACAGCATTGGAAAACATGATTTATATTAACCAGGGGGATTTTGGGAAAGGGAGACAATTTGGATGTGGCATTAGTTTCTAACGAGTTGTTAGAAATATTCAGGTCTTTCTCTAGGTAGTAAAAAATTGCTGAAAAGGTATGATCCCCGGTGATTGAAAGGGTTGCTAAAAAATTGGATGCATGGAAGAAATCAATTCCTTTGAACAGGGAGTGGTGAACCCTTATTTAATCAGGTATGTTCAATAGTTCCATTTACTTCATGTCACCATGTAAAATGTTATGTAAGGTAGTTGTCACTTCAAGAAAAAACTCGTGATGGATTTTATGTGAAGTAAAAAAAAAAAATTAGGAAACATGGATTTGGTCATCAAAAGCAAAAGTAGAAGCAGTTTAGGAGTGTAAAACCTTAGAACACTCTTCCTTGTGAGGTAGGTTGTCAGGAGCAAACGTGCTCTAGACCCAAATGGTTGGAATTTTGCAAGTGGTTTCTTTAGAAATCATTGGAAATTATAGATCAAAAGTCTTCTTTTTACACTCAGTTACGAAAACGACTAGTAAAAGGTTAGAAGTATCATGACTTGATCAAATTTTAAGAAGTCACCTATTCAGGGCCACTACTTTTGATGTAGGACAATCCTAACTACTTTTGATGTAGGACAATCCTATGGTAAATATGATAAAAGTAAGATATTTATAATAAAATGTCTAATTATAATTAGTTTTATCTTTTTATTCTAATATCTTATTTAGAATATGATTTTTTTTTCTTTATTAATTGGAATAGGATTTCTAATTTCTTTAGTTTATTTCCTTTTCCCCCCAATAGGGGGCCGCCATGTGTGCATTATGGATACCAATGTACACCAAGAACGGCTCATAAAATTATTCCCTACATAGTTTCTAATTTTTTTACTTTATTCTTGTTTCAAAATTCCAATTCCGCTTCCGCACCAACTTTTGTTGCCATTATTGTCAATACTATAGCATAACTAACTTATATCGGTACCATACCCCTACCCACCAGCTGTATATTTTCCAACAGACACTTCACCTTTAGTCTAAGAGTCATCAGAATGCAAAAAAGAAAGCAATAAGACAATTTAAAAGGAATAAGCAGTAGGTTTATTTATGAATGAACTTGTGAGAGCGAGACAAGAGAAGTGAAATCATTTTACAGAAAAACTACAAAATAGCAGTGGATATAGGTCCAATAGCATGCATAACATCTTGAGGATATTTTAAAATAAGCATTCTATGCATTGCATGTTGCCGAATTTGTTCTCTAAAACCTTTTTTCACTACCATTATCTCATTCCAAACTCAAAAATTGCAACTCACTCCAAGATAATCGTATTCATGGAAAGGCATAGCCGCATAGCTGAAAGTAATTATTACCGGTTCTTCACGGAGATTAATCCAAAGTACGTGAATTTGCTCCCCATTCATTTGAGCCCCAATGTGGTTGAGGACATTCCGAATGCCATCAATAGTTGGGATAGCAACACCATGCACAGGTAACAAGTTAGCCTGTTGCAAGGAGGGAAGGAAAGAAAGACAGTAAATTCTTCTTCATATAACAACAGATGAACAACAACTAGGTCAGAACTAAAAATAAAGCATTGGAACAGTAAAGAATGTCAAGATGACAGACAAATTTGCTCTTACGAGTAAGAATCATCAGGCAATGATACTGTGTACTTGCTTTCATAAAATTGATTTAAGAAATACTCATAACCATTTGAGCCAACAAAATTAGTGGGTTATCCTTTAGCCAGAGAGCTTATTTCAAATAGCTTTTCTTGAATTAACCACAGTATGCTCAAAGGATCTGAATTTGACCGCGTAATGTTAAGGTGAGGAAAATGCGATAGGAAACACCCATGCTCATAAATGCATTCAAGTTTTAGTTAATCTTTGGTGCAGTCAAGTTCTATACCTGTACCTAGAAAACCAATGTGTAACAGTCATGGTAAGTAAGAGATGCGAATTAGTAAGAAACTGCTAGCCACTAATCCAAGGAAGAAAAGGGAACCCCAATTACATAATGACATAAAAATAAAACAAGTAACGGAGATATATTACTATAACAACATTTAATGATTGAAAGGTAAAGATGGTGATGCAGAAAAACCTTGCGGTAATTGGGGGCACCATCAATCTGGGGAAACAAGCGTTTGTTCTGGCAGCCAGGAAAATGGTCGCTCTTGAGAATTGTCCTCTTCCCCAGAACGGATCCATCTCTCTGTTTCATCACCAGTTCCGGCTCCTTTGGTATCGACATGCTTTATCATTGACTCCGCTTCCGCTTTCTATAAATTCATTTCTTTTTCCCCTATATTAACAACTTATCTCCAATCTTGATTGATTGAATAGGGCTTCCTTCTGTCTTCCACTATAGTTGCATAAACCTGGTGGTGGTTGTGGACAAGAATTTGAATCGTCGAATGTGTAGAAACAGATAAAAGGGATAATTGAGAGTGAAAAGGTTTCAAGAAGAATTTAACTGGAAACCACTTCTTTGGCGTTCAGGTGGACCTACGGTAGAAATAATGTTTTTCACGAGTTTATTCTCTCGTTTAAAAAAAAAAAAAACTAATTTTTTCTACAGGCATTTACGCCTTGTTCTCTCGTCGTTTTCAAGCCATTTTCTGTTTTCAATTTTCCAAAATAACGAAAACGCATTCTTTTCCATATTTTCGAAAACGCATTTTGAAAAACAAAAAANAAAAAACTAATTTTTTCTACAGGCATTTACGCCTTGTTCTCTCGTCGTTTTCAAGCCATTTTCTGTTTTCAATTTTCCAAAATAACGAAAACGCATTCTTTTCCATATTTTCGAAAACGCATTTTGAAAAACAAAAAAAAAATTGTACACAAAACACAAAATGGCAAAAACTTCGTTTTGACCGTTTCCAAGCCAATCCCACGGAAAACTCCAAAACACGGGAAACAGTCATTTCCATTCCCAACCCACCACTGTTCCTTCTTATCTCGTTCCTTCTTCCGCCAAAAGAATGGAGCAGCCACTTTCCAATCCTCTAAACAGTGATTTGCTATGGTGAAGACCACGATTACGTCGCACAAAACTTGCTGGTAATCGGTAGCGCCGCTGTCACTCCCATTTCAAATCCTTCTTGATTATTGTAAATTCACCAATTGTTCGTCCCATCATTAACTACAATTCTGCAATTTAGATCGCCGCTTCCGATTCCAATCAAAAGGTAAATACATTCCGCCTTTTTAATCTTCATCA
>CAIGRO010158113.1:0-11283 GCA_903798355.1 Fraxinus baroniana | reverse complement strand
AGTGAAAAGGCACAAATAATAGAACCCGCCAGAAGATCAGCCAAGGGGCACAGTTCACCCACGTGTCAACCATCCAAGCCATTCTTTTGATTTAATAAAGTTGCATTTTCAGAACACGTTTATTCCAAATTTGGGAGCAACCAACTGAACCGAGTTCAGGCCCAACAAACGGCAAGAGTTACAATCTACATTTCTAGGTGAAAAATAGATAGTGAACACTCAGACGTGAAGTGAATCTCTCTCTAACTCATCAATGCTTAGCACGTGCCCTTAGCAAGCATAAAATTGACTCGAATCACCATAGCAAATAACCCATTAAGCATAAGACTGACTCGAATCGCCATAGCAAATAATCCATTGCACACTACCACCATAGTCCATACCGAAATGATCTTCGGCAACATTTGCAGAAGGATTTGATTTGGCAGGGTATGATTAGATTTCCGAAATCTGAGGACTTAATTTTCACACGTGCTCCAATAAATGAGACGTCTTACTTACACACTCAATTGAATCTCATTCTTCGTGGGCGCAATCAAGTAAACAAATCAAGTATCCACTGCCGGCAAATTACCGTCCAGAAAGAAACACAATAGATTTGGAGTGGATCCTTGGGATGAGTAATGCCAATTCTTCCTCAGACGTAACATTTGCATACTAGTTTCTTGAGGCGAATTCCTGTCGCGATACCAACATCCTTCACCATTTTGACCTCAAAAGGGAATATATTATCATCTATTGTAGAAATCGTATCTACAAAAGCCACTTCAAGTTTTAACGGAGCTTTTGCTCTGTCCAAAATGATAAGAGCTTATAAAACACTAAGCAATCAAGGGGGAATCAAGAATTAAGGAGGAATCACATTCAATGCATTCGGTCTTAGACTTGTATCTTAAAAGATCAACTTAATAAAAAAGAGTAGCCTAATAATTATTGTTTACGTAATTAAGTGAAGAATCTCACTCTTCCATGGCAAACATTTGAATATGTAAAAATAGAGGAAATAATAAGTGTTAACAAAAAAAAAAATCAAGTTGAAAGGATGAAAGTGCAGATTGATTAGTATTTATCAAAAAGAAAAACTGATAATGCTGCCAAAATTACTGCAAGCATCAAAATATTGACATGATTTACAAATTCCCTCTTCCACTCCTATCAGTTCATGTTCCACTGGATACTATTTTGCCAGAGCATTAATGTTTTATACCAACTTCATCGTAACAGTGAAACAAATCCCGTCATTTCCTACGAAGATATGCTCATACAATAAAAAACCTGGATCAGCCTTTGTTTTACATGTGATAATAGAGAATACTGAAACTTTTCTCCATCCTTTTGATAGTTCTCATATTCCTCTCCTTGATGGTAGTTAAAAGTGCTGCAGAAATAGAATAGAAATGTAAAAGTGTTAGTAAAAAGCAAAGGAAACAATATAGTTGGTCTCATATTCTGTAGATAAATGTTTTGAGAAATGAAACAAATCAACAATCTTTCTATCGAGTGTGTTTTGGTATAAATCAGTTTATAGTATACATCTACAGTTGAAAGCACACGTCCATTGTCTCTACGTAGAAGCAGTGCTCAGAACATGGGACATGTTATCAGCAAATGAATCTGTTGCTCGGCAGGAAGATCCCTGAGGTACATGTACAGCCATGTCTTTTAACTGAAAAAAGAGATGAACCGCACAAAGCTTAGTGTCAATATTTCTTTACTAGATTAACAATACTCATAGAGATCAGAACCAGTACAGTGGAAAAAATTGAAAAAGATTGCCAAGAGGTAAACTAAATTCTACAAGAATCTATAGTAAGTGTTTTCGACCATGTAAAAGGATTGATATCAATCATCATTAAGGACAGACTTTCTCAGATTTACCTTCACCACAACACTAAGAAATCAGTAAGAAAAGGATTGCTAGCTAAGCATTCCAAATTCAATTTTAACAAACTTCTAACTGACCATACTAATATGAATGCATTCTTTTCTTCTTAATTAAAACTGTCTCCATCTAGACACAATGAGGGGGTTTGGAGTACCCTTACTGTACCAACATGAACGCACTCTGGTTCAGTGATTTCTAGTAACTCTGGTATATAGAGTTGCATTCAACACTTTCTTGGGGATTCTGCTATCATTTCAGGTGTTCTATGTATGTCCACTCATCTCACCAGTGGCTACATATTCTAATCATACAAGGTTAATTTGTAATGCACATGAGAAGCACATGAATACTCAGATATAGGAGCTTATGCGAAGATAGTCATATATTGCCATGACTCTAGAAACTTGAGACCACCTAATTACAGTATAGACCATTAGGATTCATATGCTTACGTGCACCTAATAGTTTATAGAGTATGTTTGGGAGGTGTTTATAAATGGTTTAATTATAAACAAATATGAGTGGTGGATAAGTGGGTAGTACTTATGGGTCCCACAAAACATGTGAATAATAAAAAGCTGTTTGAACAATTATAAACAGTTTATAAATATTAGCAGAATATGAATGGACGAGTTCATACATCTATAGAGAAAGTTCTAGCTATTCAATGGCTACGATTAACTTTCAGAAGACACTACCGTTAATATCACCTGTCTTCAAGAACAACATAATTCACATACCTGTCTCACGAGACACTTTATTACTTCTTTTGCAGCATTATTTTTCTCTGCTTCGTCCTGAACAAATTCATTTGCCTCTTTTAATTGATCAGATGTTCTTTCAAGTTCAGCTGCTAGAAATTGAGACCTACGATTGAGAGCCTCCACCTACATGCCATTTCCAACAATAGATATTATTTAAGCCCATTTTACCAATTCAAGTAAAGGAAAAATCATTAATTTATGGGGAAAGAGATCCTTCTAATGGTTTTGATTTTGTAAAATGAGTTCTGAAGTTAGCTATGCACTTATTTAGCAGTGTTTGAAGATTTTTGAAATGCCAGCCTTAATATTCAATAGCCTAGAGGTCAAAATATAGTTAATACAAAAAGAATCATATTCAAATATTTCTTACTCAGGAGAACGAATAAGCCTTTTTTTTTTCTGCATAAAAAGCAAGTTTAATGATGATTTGTCACTACACATATAGGTATAGAATGCACTGATGACTGAACAAAGACATGTCAGGAGTCAATACACAAAGAACAACATATGTACCAACAAATATTGACTGTACTAGCTATTAGTTTTCTCCACTCCAGGTTTGACACTGACCATAAATTACAAGGATAGTTGAAGGGGAAAAAAATCAAATTTGTGATCTTATGTACAATAATCAGAGTCCTCGAATGTCTCTAGTTTTGATATAATTTCACATTCTGGATCAGCCCTCTTTGAATTGAACGGAACATATTTATTAGAAACTGGTGGAATGAGGTGCAAGGGAAATTTGTCATGATTTCTTCAGTTCCTTCACACGGACAAGAATATGCAGGCAATTCTCGTAGACAATAAAGCAATGAACAAGTAGAAGAGCATTAATTGAACATATAGATAAACTGATGGAAAATTTTGGTCACCATATATATTTACCTGCTCTCTCAGAACTGAGAATTCTTCAGCGAGATTGTCATTTTTTTCATTTGAATCATCAATAACTTCTTCTGAAGGAACACTAGCAAATGACGATGCAAGAGAAATAGAATAATATGGACTTGAATTTGCAGAGAGAGGAGATGATGCTATAGAATGCCTTGCTGAACCTGGGAGTGAAGCATTTATTTTCTCGCAGTAGTCAAAGATAGATGTTGATGGACTTGATGCATGAGACCCGTTCCACTCAAAACTTCTAGAGTGAAAGTGAGAATTATGATCACTGCTTGAGTATAGCTTCTGGTTCCTTTTAGAAAGTCCACTATCAGACCGTCTAAATAAATCAAATGATGAGAGTCTAGAAAGTAGGCCACGTGGTTTAGCTTTGGAGGACTCTTTCTCCTTAATTTTACCAAGATCCCCACACACATTTCCACTACTGGCCTTGGGAGGTCGAGAGCTCAAATCCAACCCCTTATTCAGTTTTCGAAAACAATCTTCGCAGACACGATATGGTTTCTTTCTATTTGGAGCCAAAGAAGCCTTGAACGATTTCTTATTGCTACATGTGCTACAAAACACAAGCCCACAGTTGTAGCAATTATGACGTTTCCTTCTGAAATTAAATGGATTGTGGCAACCAGAACAAATTGAACGATCAGCTACACACATCCGTTTGTGAAGACAAATTGCTGCCGTGAAATTGTGTCCACAAAATACTCTCTTCACTAGTTTGTCTTTTAGAGCTTCTACAAGAGTAGGAGTATTCCTGTCAGCATTGTCCCCATGCCCTAACTGACCATTTCTTCCTTTTCCCCATGTGAAAACTTCAGATTTTGAGGTCAGGGCAACTACATGATGAGAGCCACATGAAATTTCTTCAATGAAGCTACTTTTTATTTTACCTTCAATACGCAAGGGTAATGTACTGCCACTTCCTGGACTCCCGCCACAATCAGCACTCCCCATGGCGTATATCTGTCCACAGGTTGTAAGACCAACAGTGATGCTATGTCCACAGGCTACTTGACAGAAGTTTGTATCAGTTGACACACAAACACAGCATGGAACAAGTCTAGATAGTTTGTCCCCGTGTCCAAGCTGGCCTTCATCTCCATTTCCCCAGGTGAACAGCTTTCTAGTTGAAGAGACATTGGAACTTGATGATTCATAAGGAACCTCTATGATAGCAGCAGTATGCCAAAATCCACAAGATACATTGATAACCCTTAGTCCTTTTAAAGTTTCAACTTCCATTGGAACATTTGTGCTACAATGATCTCCATGACCTAGGGCCCCAAAAGTTCCATCTCCAAAGGTAAACAACTCACCCCCTGAGGCAATAGCAGCCGAATGCCAAGGTCCACAAGATATGGACGTTACATGGATACCCTCCATCTGACCCCTTACTTTTTTTGGAGTCCAGTGACTAACTTCAGTGCCATGCCCCAGAAGGCCAAAGTTATGGATGCCATCCCCCCATGTATATAGATCTCCAGAAAGTGTCACTGCACAAGTATGATAATCTCCACATGCTATTGATACAATGTTCAGTCCTTTAAGAGTGTTGATGAGCTTTGGAGTAGACACATCAGCTTCTACTCCATGCCCTAGGCGCCCCCCTGAGCCCACTCCCCAACTAAAAATTTCCCCTTGTCTTGTGATTAACACAGCGTGTTCATCGCCACAAGCAATATTTTGAGCATCAAGTACCAAAACAGATTCCAGAACCCTTGGCAAAAGGGCATCCTTTCTAGGAAAAACTGATCCTCCAATTCTATGAACACCTCCACCAAGAAATCCATCCTCAGTTCCTTCTCCCCAAATGAAGATATCACTAGAAGTAACATTATCTTCAAGAGAGGATTCCACGCTACATGAACTACTTATGGCACTGGAGAAACTGACTGAAGAAGTATCTGTGGATATCTTCCCATAAAGATCACCTACATTCTCTTGTGGTTGTGGACTATGAGAACTGGTGACATACTCTCTCTGTCTAGAGCATTGACCAGCTTCATTGTACAGTAAAATGTCAGAAAAAACTCTGCCAAGTCTTTTTTGAGGGGGTCTCTCAAACGGGATAGGAACTATCTGACGGTGTAGTCTGTCCTGCAAAAACCATACAAAGAGAATTATTTATCACAAGCCTTTATGAGATCAGGCCAATAGAAAGAGTACTACTAGCCAAAAGAGCAAGTGAATAGGCTATAACTCTTCCATAAATAGGAAAAAGATAAGACCTCATTCTTTGTATCACAGCTGCTACTTGATAAAATGGATTCAGAATTCCTTTCTGTAAGTGTACTTGAATTATCTGACGACGTGCTATCAATTCCAATTCCAGTTCTCCATTTTTGAAAGTTACCCTGTGAAGTCAGTGCCTTCAGGGCAACAAACCAGATCTCTGCTTCATCCTTGTCTTTGCATATCTGCTGAAATTAATCAGCATCAGCAGATGCATTTTAGAAAGAGTTTGTCTCCTATTCTTTTCTTTGCTGATTTCCAACTCGGTACAATAATATCATTTGCTGATTTTTTTTCCCTATTCATTCATGTTTATTCGATTATCAATCTATTGTACAGCAGCAGCCATTTGTTTATTCTGGTTTATCGCTGAAGTTGTAGAGGATGTATTCTGATGATTTGGAGCGAACAATTTGAGGTTGTAGTTCAATCGTTAATATCAAGCTAAAGTGTTTTACCAGAACTAATGTCAACTAAACCTGCTAACAGAGTTAATAAACCATGTAAAAGCATGTGCACAAGTATATCTCAAGCCTTCCACAGATTACACTTAGCCTATTTTCATTTATCAAAGTGAACAATTTACAATTCGTTGTTAACTAATTTTATTTTTTCACATTCATAAACGATGAGTTATGCAATATCCACAGTAGATCCCACTTCATATTTTTCCTACAAGCTCAATATTATTCGATGAAAAATGATCAAGCAGATAAAAATCTAGTCTTTCATAAGGGAAAAAATAAGTTGAAATGACCAGAGACACAGGTCAAATATCAAAGCATCTGGGAGAAACCTTTTGTAATTACTCTATTTTAGCACCGATTTGGTTTTCCAATATTTATAAAAAAATTCTAATAGATTCCATATGCAGATGATATATTAGTGAAGTGCTTAAACTAAGAACCACTTTTTGGAACAAGTTTCTTCCCCATTATTTTTCCAGCAGATTCAGTACAATTGAAGTGCGCTTCAAGTTAGAAAGATGTGTTTCCAATAGTTTGGGTTCACATCTCCGGTGCTCTGAATCTTGGCATCGCATTTTAATTCTCTTGCCACTTCATCGATTTCTTTTTCTTTGCAAAAACTCCCGTTAAACTATGTAGCTCTTTCTCACTTTAATCACCCATTAGTCATTAGTCTAACAGAATCAAATGAACTTTCACAATTTTGTCTTTTAGCACTAATTATTGTTACTTTTAGCTTCTCAAGAAAATTCTCGGCTGCATGGCAATACTAGTGCAGATCTCATCAACATTCAAAAAATGGTACTGCACTATTGGACTGGGTCCAACATAATGTTTATCTCCTAAACATTTGCTAAACTAGTAAGTTTTTTTTTTTTTTGCTGTGAACTGCCTTTCACTTCTTGTCTTGAACCAAAGTAAAAGAATGAGTAGAGTTTTACATACCACATCTAAGGAACCTTTGCCATAGATAAGGGAAAATGACTGATATTCCTTCTCAGGTTGTGGATACCTCTGAAATGTTGCCTGTAAAACCTTGTATGTTAACATACATAGTTTTTTTTGGGTTAATAATATCAACGGAAGCTTATTGTAATGAAATCGCATACTGGTGATACAGCTCTCATTATATTTATAGAAAATTATACTTGAATTTTATGAGCCAAGAAAAAAGGTCAGAAGACATAACCAAGTTGAACATTTAAATCCTAATCCAGATCAAATGACTTGGAGAATATTATTATATCACTTGGATGTCTTTACAATGATCAAGTATATGGATGTCCTTATCTATGTAAGATACAGATTACAGTCTACAGATACATGCATGTATGGGCATACATTCATGCATACACAATTCATTTATATACTCATGTGTTCAGTGACATGCATATGCATGTGCAAAGAAAATGGACACGATAAGAATCAGGAGAAGATAATAGCTATAACTTCACACTACGAATTTTTTCCTTGAATCTTGCAAAGAAACGTACGAAGTACCATTTAATTCCCTAATAAATGTTGGTACAAAATAATCTATGAATATACAGTCAAATACACAAGAGGTCAAATGGGTGGCAGAGAAGGCAACATAATTATGGAATAGAAACTTTTGTATATAAGGAAGAAAAGAAATACCAAATAGAAGCAATGCCAAATACGTTTGGGTCAACGAGATGGGGAATCTATGGGGGAAAAAAGGTAAATTTAATGATGTGGTTTTGAAGGAAAGAAATCGGGATATGAACAAAAGAAATATCATAGTGTAGAGATCGCTAGTTGCATTTTAAACATAGTGGAGGATTTATTAGAAGATCCTAGAGTAGAACTAATAAGGAAACAAAGTGATGGAACGAGAAGGTTCCGAGGCAGGTAAGAAGAAAAAAGAACGATATAGAAACTTATCAAAATATAAAATTGCAGAGACTTTTGAAAAGTGTAAGTTAGCTAACCTCGGAGAAGGTGAACCATGAGTCCCATGTGGAGAAAATATGAGAATTTGAAAAGTTCTTAGAATAAAGAATGGGAAGAAGCTTTTTACAAGATAGCTAGACAAATGAGAAGGGAAGAAGATAATTAATCCAAGTCAAGTGCTATGATGCTAGGACTCGGGTACTGGTATCGGGAACGGGTACGTATCCAAGTACCGGATGTTTTATTTTTTAAAATGTAGAATACGGGGACATGGTTAAAAAGAGTCCAAATTTCGGACACGGGTATGTGGATACATCTTTGAAACTTCAATTTTTTTCCCAAAAATTCACATGTAAAAAGTTAAATAATAATTAAATGGTAAATTATATATTGTAATTTATAATAAATGGCAATTTTCTTCCCATAAATTTACAAGCAAATCTTTTCATTTGTTGTAGATGTGATTGCATTTTATATATTATAATTTATAATGAGATCAATTAATTTGGCGGCCCGTTTATAAATGGTCCAATGAGATGATTTGATGTGCCTATTTATAAACACTTAAAAAAAACTATCTAAAGGTAATCATCAATTTCATAGGATTAAATATTTTTTTAAAGTGCAAATTAAACCACATAACACATTTTAATAAAATATTCATTAATTACATCGAAATATTTTTAATCTCACAAGTACGGCAATATTAAAGTACAATTGATATATATATATAAAAAAACACATAACTCCTAAATTACCCAATTACAAAAGCCCATTTTATGCCACCAAACAGTTTTCAAATCATTCCCCTACCCAAAATATTGTTAAAAAAAGGGAAAAATACATTAATCCGACTTTAAGTTTACCTTATTTCAAAAATAACAAAACATCTTTCACATTTTAAAAATCAGATTTTTGACATACATATATATATATATATATATATATATATATATTAACCCACCCACCCACCCTCCACCACCTCCGCCGTTCCGATGACTGTTCGGCGACTACTCCGATTTCGGTGACACTTTCGGTGATCGTTCCAGCGAAGTTTCCAATTCCGACAACAATTCCGGTGACCATTCTGATGACTATTTTACGATCACAGTTCAAAAATTTTGTAGGTCACAAGTAATTCTTTGGTCACATATTTCAAAATTAGTTGGTCACATATCAAAATTTATAAGTCACACGGTCACAGACTTTCAAATTAATTGATCACAGATTTTTTCACGGTGACAGATTATATAATTTTTATGTCACAGATAACAAAATAATTGGTCACAAATTATATTTTTGATCACAGGTTATCGAATTTTAAGGTCACAAATTATATTTTTAGTCACATATTACTTGTTGTATGGTCACAGCCCAGGTCACAAGTCACAAGTCAGGTCACGGATTATTTTCAAATGGTCACAGCATGGCTGACAGAATATATTGCACATGGCTCAGGTCACAACATATGGCTCAAGTCACAGTATATGTCACAACACAGATCGCAGTACATGTCTCAGGTCACAACGTTGGTCACGAGTCAACTGATGGGTCACATACCACCAGCCCCCTTTGATCACAGATTTTTTCACGATGACAGATTATATAATTTTTAGGTCATAGATAACAAAATGATTGGTCACAAATTATATTTTTGATCACAGGTTATCGAATTTTAAGGTCACAAATTATATCTTTAGTCATAGATTACTTGTTGTATGGTCACAGCCCAGGTCACAAATCACAAGTCAGGTCATGGTTTATTTTCAAATGGTCACAACATGGTTGACAGGATATATTGCACATGGCTCAAGTCACAGCACATGGCTCAAGTCACAGTATATGTCACAACACAGGTCGCAGCACATGTCTCAGGTCACAGCGTTGGTCACGAGTCAACTAATGGGTCACATACCACCAGCCCCCTCCAATTTCTCCACCGCCACTTGCGATCACTCCCACACGGTAGCTGACACAGCCGCCACCGTCGCTAACAACACCGTCACCAACAATTACCTCCGCGCCACCTGAAATCACCACCGCCAAACACCAAACCTACCGCCAACGCCAACATAAACACCAAAAACAACCTCACCACCTACTGCCATAAAGAAGAGAGAGTGAGAAGAGATAACTACCACTACCAACTCGTGACCACCACCGACTTCTGTGACCACCACCAAATCCACAATCGCTAGATCCACCACCAAATCTAACACCAGATCCATAAAAAATCGCCCAACCGTCAGATCCACCACCACATCCTTAAAAGCGGCCCAAACCTCAACTGTCCAGCAAACCTTAAACCACGCCACCGCCACCGCTACCGCCACCGCCACCGCCAACTCTAGACACCAAACCACCACGACCGCGACCGTCGGCACCACTAAAATACAAACCACACCACCCATCTCACAGCATCAATCTCCAGACATCAATTGAACAAGAAGAAATCGCCGCTGCAGCCGCTGTCGGTGTTTCAAAGCCAGTGGAGGTGATAGCGTGCACTTCCATATCGGTGTTTTACGTCGCAATCCTCTTCTTTCCCACGTTGGTTCTTCAATTGCCCCCGCCCCCTTCTTTTAAGTCGTTTCTAATTCGACGGTTCATATGTGCCGCCATTTCCTCCATAGTCTCACTTGTCTCCTGCTCTCTCATTCTCCCCGGAAGCCCCCTTTCTTGAATCTGTCAGCATTTTAAATAGAGTTATTTCACCACAATCTACTGTCGTCTGTCTAAAATGAATTAGGGTTAGAGAGGGGGAGGGGGAAGGGGAGAGACACAGTGAGGTTAGAGAGAGGGGGGGAGAGATAGAAATGAATTAGGGTTTCATTTGGGATTAAATTAATTGGGATGAAAAATTTATAATTAATATTTAATTAAATATGAATATAATGTATCTAATTAAAAAATATCTGATTTTTGAAAATTAAAACTTCAAATCTGATTTTGGAATTTGAATTTTGAAAAATAGGGAATGGTGTAATTTCCACTTAAAAGAATCCCAATTTTTGTTTCCTATACATATTAAGGCCCACCCAAAACTAAAGGCAAGTGGATAAATTTTTTTAAAAAAGAAGAGCCCAAAACTGAAAACCAGTGGATAATATATATATAT
>CAIGRO010158096.1:0-17278 GCA_903798355.1 Fraxinus baroniana | reverse complement strand
ATTGTATGAATTAAGTTAATTATCAGTAGTTGAGAATTAAAACTAAGAATTAGTGAAGTCGGAAATCCAATACACTCACCCTCATTTGATTTAAAAACCACATTTTATTACTTTAGTAGTTATAGATCGTAGTTAAATCTAAATTGATCATTTTCTTTTTAGCACCTTTGTGAATTTAGATATATCGAATACACTAAAATTAATTTATTCCCTGTGGGACGATAAATCTTAACTCATCAATTCAATTACTTGTCAACGATCCCGTACGTTTGCAGGTTTTGCACGAATACCACTACAACAAAAATAGTTATTTGCAACATTGAAAAGGCAAAGTTTTTCAACAAATGTTGCCAAAAAGGTCTTTTGGAAACATTTTAGTAAGTGAATATTGTCATTGTTTAATATAAATGAGTTTTGGCAACGTTTTTTAGAAAAATGTTGCAGTAGACACCTTTAGCAACGTTTGTTTATTGAGTGTTGCTGAAGGTTTTACCTTTCACAACGTTTATTAAACATTGCAAAAGTCTTACCTTTAGAAACATTTATCAAACGTTGCAAATAATATTCTGGCCTATTTAAATGAATCCATCACATTCCAACCCCAACCGCCCACAAAACACCTAATTCATAACCTGCCCAACCCTGCCCAATTGGTTAAAAAGAAAAGAGAAAATTACACGTAGCACTACTTTAAAATTCCTATTCCGGAATATACATTTCATATTATTTTATCCTAATTATACTACATTTTTCACAGTATATTTTGAAACAGAAAAGAAACAATAACCATAAATGGATTATTACGGGCAAGCAATAAATTCCTGTCAAAACACCCTAAATCACGGACGACATAGATGGCAAATTACCAAATCACTTACTTCAGAAATATCCCAAATCACCATCCTCTCTTCTTACGGCAGAAATCAAAAATCCTCAAATCCATCATATAATCCAGAAAAGGCAAAAGATCAACATACATATCAATTAACTCACCTCACAGACGACGCATTTCGAAGCACATATATGAGAAGAAGATCATTTACCTTATTCCTCTGCTGATTTTAGGGTTTTTTGTTGCGAATATAAAACCCTCCCAAACGATATCATAGCAACTCGTACATGAGGTTAACTTCGAGATTTGATAGGTTTCTTCCATAACTCAAGTATTTCTTTTGATTAATGGCATCACCTAGCCGGATTAAGTCATTGTTGCGTGAAAATCATGGGCTACCCATCAACGACTCACCAATAATGGGTATACCAAATCGAGATCTACCTATGGGTTCAGTTTTCGTCCCACGATCAGAATCTGATTTTCGTAAAGTCACTACACCCAGACGAAGGCTGGTGTTGCCGTCTAGAGAGCGTGTTAACCGAGGTGAAGGGTCAAAATCTGTGGAGATAGTGGAGACAAAAATGGATACTGCACGCACTCCATCATGTCGAATTACCCGCTCTATAACCATTCTGTCTGATTCTAAGGAGTGTGAATCATCCGCTGTCAAAGAAGGGTTGAGGAAGACATCAAACAAGAAGAAAATTGGGAAGAGGCCGATTGATTTATTTGAAGAAGACACCTCGTCGAGGAAGAAGTCAACGGTGATGCAGTCAAACCCAAAGGATAGCAGACCTAAAACACAGGTATCACAATGGGAATATTAGTGCTATTGGGATCCTGTCTGAGAAGTAGTGTATTTGATTTGCTATGTGCATAATGATTTTTTCCACTGTACACCTTACATAATTTTGCTTTTGAGATGTGAAGGGGACAAAGTCTAACTCCAGTTTCTTATGTTGTTCTTGTATTGATTTTACCATAAGTTAGGGGAGGTAATATAATAATAATTCGATGACAAAAGTACATGTAGTATAATATTCCGCAAGTTCATGCAATGAATAATCAGAATCTTGATAATGTAGGTCCCATTCAGTTTTAGAAAGTTTTTGGCCGTATTATAATATATGCAGTTTGAATTATAGTTTTAGTTTATCCTTTTATCCTTTTTAATAGTCCCATTCCACATTAAGTCACTCAATGAATGTTAGACTTCTTCAGAATATGTAGAAGACATTGGCTGTAATATTATTGACATGGATTGTGAAGTTCAATTAATTGTAATGGGACCTTCTAAAAGTTGGAAGAAATTAATTTTTTTAATTTATTAAATGGATGGTTGCATCATCATCCATTACACTTTTATATCCACTATTGGCAAAGTTTTATTTTGGAAAAAAAAAAGTTAATTGAACTTTATTTTTTTAATTATACACATTCATAATTTATATTTATTTTTTTAATTATATGTTTCATGAATTAACAAGCTGTAATATTGAATATTTCTACGAGGTGTAATACAAGATCACACATAGTTATGAAATATTGCACATAATATGTCACATTTATATTGCATATGTCCGTGCTATTGCGCAATTTTTGAATGATAAGTAATGATTGACTTTGTTCATGATTCCAGATTACATATCTCGCTAATTTCAATTTTTTGTGGTTTGACAGAATGTTAGACTTCTTTAGACTGTAATATTAGTGATTTATATTGTGAAGTTCAATTAATTTTAATGGGACCTTCTAAAAGTTGGAAGAAATTAGTTTTTTAATTTATTAAATGGATGTGATGGTTGCGTCATCATCCGTTACACTTTTATATCCATGTTTGGCAAAGTTTTTTTTTTTTTTTTTTAGCAGGTCGGGTCGGGCGGTTTTTATCGGGTTGGATGGGTTAACCCATAACCCGACCCAACTCTAAAAAAAGTTAATTGAACTCAATTTTTTTAATTATACACATTCATAATTTATATTTAATTTTTATATTACATGTTTCATGAATTAACAAGCTGTAATATTGCATATTTCTGCGATGTGTAATGCACAATCACAAATAGTTATGAAATATTGTACATAATATGTAACATTTTAATTGCATATGTCTGTGCTATTACGTAATTCATGTGTGATATGTAATGATTGACTTTGTAGTTTCTTAATTCTAGATTACAAATCTCGCTAATTTTGAATTTTTATGGTGTGACAGAATTACCCCTTCATAATCGATCCGGAGAACCGATTTGGTGGAACCATCAATGTTTTCTCCAAGAATGATGTTATTACAACACTGAAGGCCAAACTGAACACAGTGCAAAAGAATATGTTTCGAAGTACGTGTTTTGGTCATTTTCTTGAGATGGACGTAATGCGAATACAACATCAGATCATTCACAAGATGCTGATGTTGGAAATCAGACAACCTAATGAGGACGAAATGCGATTCAACATGGACGGGAAGATTCTCAGGTTTGGAATTCATGATTTTTGCATCGTCAGCGGTCCGAAATGCGTAGGCGACGATAGTTCAAATTTGTACAAGATTGGTGGATGTCGTCTGAAGGATACGTACTTTGGTAATTTGAAGAATGTGTACAGAAATGATGTCGAACAAGTTTTTAAGAAACTACCATCAGATACTTCAGATGAGGATGTTTGAAGATTGGAATTCTATATCTCGTAACCATGTACCTATTCACTTCAACACAGCCGAATGTTGTCAGCAACGACGTGATGTGTCTAGTCGACTCTCCACATATAAAGTCCTTCACATGGGGTAAGGAGTTGTTCCAGCTTACATTCAAAAACCTGAAGAATGCTTTCAAGAATGCTGAAACAATCGACGGCGATAACAGAGTAATCCTAACGTATAGATTGTATGGTTTCCCACTTGCTTTTCAAATATGGGTGTACGAATCAGTACCATCATTATCAAGAAAGTTCTGCAAAAGAATAAGATATGGTTCACCGCGCATTCTGAACTGGACAAATGACGCTTCCAGAGTAACCGCAACTAAGTTGGATAAGTTTTTCTTACAGCTCGACGAGGTATAATATAACGTCACCTATTTATCACAGATATATGCAGTATATACTCTGTTCTGATATACGTTCTAAATGTTTGGTGAGCACAGGTAGATGTAGTGGAAATGCATCCTAACAAATTGGAAAAACAGGCAGCTTACTACGTTGGTTTAGGCGACAGGGAACCCATATCAACGAGGAGGTGCATGACCCGAAAAAATGATAATCCGATACTTTATGGAAAGAAATCAAAAGATACAGCATCGGTATCAGAAGATGCTCTAAATCCATGCATGAACAAGTTCACCCCTTCAGCTACCAAACTGGAAAATATTTGTATAGAATTTTTTTTTTTACCTTTTCCATTTTTTAAATTTTCTATCAGACTTGTCCATCTGTTTATATCCATTAACTAGCTGAATTATATGCAGACACACATTATAAAGATGATGGAGGAAATAGCATCCCGAGTGCAACATATTCAATCTAACCAAAGTCAAATCATTCACACCCAAAATGAAATACAATCCAACATGATTCGAATCGAAGATCAATTTAATATGAAGTACAACACACTGATGGGATTGCTAAAGACTGGGAATAATGAAATTCACAATAATGAGAGATCAGCCACATGCCGCAAGTCAAAAAAGGTCGCAGAATCGTTAAACAATAAGGTATTATCATATGCCTTCATTCAAGTAGCTTTTCCAAGATCAAAATGTTACAAAAATAGAGTACATCATAGATCTCATTTCGTAATGTTAGGTGCTTGATAGCGTCTTGCAATCTACAAGCAAAAACAAGGAAACAATTGTGAAAACCATCCATCGGAGATCAGAAATCCAGAAACATGTACCTGTAATAGAAGATTCCATTGACAAGACGAACAATATATCAACAGATGGTGACAATCCTGATGACATACAGTTTATGGAGGAAGACTTGATCAGGGTTGACCAGATCGTCAAAAGTGTTCGATCAAAAAAAGGAAAATATGTTGATCAGGTGAGAAATGTAGTACTTGGTTTGGTGGCCGATCTGTTTACTTTTTAATTTTAAAATAAGGTTAAAACTCGACATTTTTTTTTACAGAGCGGTGGTTCAAATAAGGATTTAGAAGAAATCAATGACGAAATGTTTGTTGACGAATATGGAGTGATTAAGTCACTTTTTTTGGAGGAGGTCCGTTACTATGTTTGCACCCACAATTGCACGTTGTTTGTCATGTAATAGTTATGCACTTACTAACAACTCTACTGATAATGAGGCAACCAGATTTTTTGAAGTAGGATGTAACATGCTATTTTCCAGTCATATAATGTTGTTCAAATGTAACCTGTAGACACGATCTGACAGTTAAGTAGCACCAAATCATGCTTTGCCTACAGATGCTAGTCAACTGTCCATCGGGGTAATAATCTACTGTCACGTTCAATGTTTAATAAGCACACACCGCCCTTCTGTATTCTGCACCAAACAGTTCTAATAATTATAACATTACATTCCACAGGTGGCTGATAATTCAACACCAGGTCCTCTCCTTTACACTTTGTCATGATTTTCCAACATTACAATAATACTAATGTTGATCATCTAGATTGGGATTAGTGATTAATGGTTTAAGATTAATGTATTTCATTTCGATACAGGGTACCACAAAAATGCAAGATACAATTCGTTCCCGCTCAGTATAGATATGACAGAGCCTGCCGACGACGATGTAGCTGCATTTGAGGGCTGGTTTGGCAATGGATACAAGCCGGGTCTAATGTAAGTAACTTTAAAGCGCAGACATAATTTTCACTATTCCATTTCTATAAGTAATGTTTAGTATATGGGAACCTATACTAATACTCATGATCCAAAACTTTCTCTGTGCAGCAAATTCAAATTTTCGCCATCAAAGGATCTAATCGAACCACCCTTTCAATTCGGTCCATATGTTATCACATCTAAGACCTGGTGGTATGAACTTTGGGAACCATGCTATTCTTACGAGATTCGGTATTGATATAGGATTTCAATTACTTCCATATTTTTTCTGATTTTGGAAAAGATATATTTTAAACGTTTGTGCATAAATATCCTTGCAGCATGTGAACATATGCTTCTACTACCTACGGAAAATGATCAAGCATAGCATATTTAATACGTTCAAATGCACCACCACAGATTCATATTTCAGATCAATGGTACGGTCTGCCTACAAGTCATGCTTGGAAGATATTTACTCCGTATCCAACTATAAATCCATGCTTGAAATTGTAAGGGGCGACTTCATCCATTACAACACAAGCTGGTCAGAGGTTGAACACGTCCTTATTCCAATCATGATGGAAAAGAAAGCGCATTGGGTTTTAGGCCACTTCAACATAAGGGAGAAGAGTCTCACAGTTTACAACCCCAGCAGAGTGACAATTAGAGACAGGGTGGTGACTAATGACATGCAGGCTTTTGTATTCGTTCTGTCATGCTTGATGGTGAAATTAAATGTATGGGAACCTATCTTCGTGAATGGAGTACCTCGCGTTAAGTTGCTGGACGTGGTTATAGCAACTGGTATCCCACAAGATGATTATGGGTTAGTATTCCTCATAACTCACATTTGGTGCACAATTGCTTAACAATAATCATGTCATGTACACACACCTCTTTTTTGAAATTCTGTTTAATGTTTGACGCAGGCATGATTGTGGATTGTATGTCATAAAGTATGCCGAGTTCATCATCCGTCAGGAAATTGATTCAATGTCTGAACTGTTTGACCCTAAAGTCTTCCGTTCGCAGTTGGCCGTGCAACTATACAAGCATGGTCGTCAGAAGATAATAGAAGGTTACGATACAGATTACGACCTTGTGCCACGTAGCATTAGGCGAGCTAGGAAATTAGTGTCTTCTGGGAAGTAATGAAGTAGCTTCATCAGTTATATTTTTGAAATATTGGAGTTAGCTTATTAATACTAGTTTCTTGGCGTACAATGTGTTAGCTTTATATTTTTTTGGGTTTTGCAAAACTTGAAGGATGTTAACTACGTATTGTTAAACATCGTTTTTATTAGTAGTGAATAAATGATGCTCCATTTGATCAGTTTTCTGCTCGCTTTTTATTAGTAGCGAATAAATGATGCTTTGTTGAAATGCGCGGTGTAGTTCCATGTCGTTGCTTTTGATATTTTTTTTTTTTTTGCTTTCATGAGAAATTTATATGACAGACTTTTATCTCAACCATGTATGTCTTCTCAAACAAGATGTGCAGGGGTTATCAGAACCTAAATGGCATGATTTTATGCAATTTTATACTGTAAAATGACCGTTCCTCTAGTGGTTCTGTACCAGCAATTTAAGCACAAATATATTGAGGACCAGTTAAATAATGTCCTTATTCACTTGTTACTTGCATCTACCATCTTAAGCACATTGAGCGAGTTCTTTCCTTCGACTACATATTTCAATGGCAGTTCCTACATATGAAATTTCTACTTGACACATTACTAAATATTTCATCAAGACTATCAGCAATACCTTCTGGAATATTTCAATTGCTTAGCACAGGTGGAATGGAGGCCAGTGGTACAAGCAACGATTTATAAAATATTAACAGACTATTTTTAAAATGTGAGACACAGATTTTCGTTAACTTAACTTTGCACATCGCAATAAACGTTTTGAAATACAAAATTCACTCATAAGAACATTTACTAGAATTTGATCTAGTATGGTTTCCGTTATGTTAACGTTGCACATAACTAATGCATTCCAAGGTTTAAAAATGAGAATATAATTCAAATAACGAAAAAATGAGGTCACATTAATGGATAAAGTGTATGATCGTAAAGCTGATGATATGACACACGAAATCATTCATAAACCATGCTAAGTAAGCGTTTTTGCAAAACCAAAATATGAGGAGACACTGGGAGGTAGTCACTATGTAGCTCCTCGTTTACGCTTGAGTGGTTGACAAAGAGCGAGTGGTTCCTTACACGATCTCTTGTTGTGTCCCTTAGTGCGACATCTGAGTCAGACACTCTAACCTAGTCCGCCTCCTTGTCTTCCTAGGTCTGCCCGGTGGCCTCTTCGTTTTAGGAGGAAATATCTTATCACCCATGTGACATTTACTCACCTTCCATTGCGCACGATCTCTAAGTGGTACAACACATCCAGCATATGTATCCAGATATGACGCCTTTGTGTTGTAATGCGAGCAATATTCGTATTGTTGTTCACCCCTATGCCCAATTATAGCCAAAGCATGAGGACATGGCAGACCGTCTATTTGAAATCGATTGCATGTGCACGTCATCATCTTCAAATCTACAACATGCTGCATCATGTCTGATGAAACTTGGTATAGCGAATCGCTAGAAGCTGATACCTATAGTACATTACAAACGTATCATTTACAAACATAATGTGCAATATGCGACAATCTTATGCTAAAATTACCTTGAATTTCAGCGATTTCTTTGCATTTGATCTCAACAAGCTTTCTTGGTACGGGGCAAGCCTTGTAAATGTGCCCTGAGCAATAGCTCTATTCTTCGAAATCCAACTTTGAACTGTGTACCTCAATGACTCGAACAAATAATCAATGGGACAATGCTTGAATGATTTTGTGACCGCATTTACCAACTCTACGATGTTGGATGTAATGGTAGAAAATCTATTAGCAGGCGCATGGGATCTCGACCACCTGTCGAATCCTATAACCTTCTGCGACATTACAGATGCTATATTATTTTACATCATCAATTTGCATATTAATTAAATCACACATTACAATCTACTGGTAGTCAATTATACCAATGCCAATCTTGGGAGAATGGAAAACATATAAAGCATTGAACTAGGAATATGAAGGTTGTCCTTACCAGATCTTTACGTATCCCCATGTTAATTTAATCAAGTTGTTTCATGTGGTACTCGAACTCATGCTTCGTGTACGCCCTTGCAGTCGAATTGAAAGGCTTTGCATTGTTCTTACCACTTCTACTATAGGATGTCCTCAAGTTTTATAGTATATGTTGTGCACAGAATCCATGCATGACACCTAGGTACACCTCACCCACAGCGTGTTCGATGCTAATATGACGATCTGAAATGAAACACAATCCTTCTCTCTCGCCATATGCTTCTTTTAGTTGTCTAAGGAACCAAACCCACGAGTCATTATTCTCTGAATCTACTACTTCGAATGCTAGTATGTATATAGCATTGTTGGCATCTTGTGTGCATGCTGTTAATAGGCTACCCCCGAATCTTCCTGTCAAAAAAGTTGCGTCAATGACGACCACGGGCTTGCAGTTCATCCAACCTACAATGGATGCACCTAACGACATGAATGCGTACTTGAAATGCCCATCTACCTCTACCTCTATGATAGTTCTTGAGCCCGGATTCTTTTCCTCCACCTCACTGAAATACACTGGTAGCTTACCGTATGATTTGTTTGGATCACCCATTATTTTTTCTAAAGCATGCTCTCGAGCCCTCCATGCTTTACCGTATCGCAGCACCAATCCATACATTGAGGACATATCATTCAAAATGTCAGCAGGTGTGTATATCATCTTTGAGGAAGTATATTTATGTTTAATACATTCTCATATCAAAGCACTTTTCGCTTGTGCATGATCCCGAATAGTTGAATCCATTGTGTAACTATGACCGTTACGTATGTAATGCACCTTGAACATGTCTGTCTGTCCAATCCTGGATGCCTTGAACCTCCAGTTGCACCCTTGACTCTTGCATTTGAGCACATATTCGCGGTGGTCTGACTTGTACACAATGTACTCAAAGTTATTTTGTATAGCATACATCGCAAGGCTGTCCTTTAGCAATCCCTTATCACGAAAAATCTGACCTACATCAACAACATCTGTGGTGCTATGTGACAAAAGTTCAGAAATATCGTCATGTTCGTATTCAGAAATCGGAGGAGTATTAACATCCACGCTCGTCACAAACTCCTGCAATGTTGGCACATTAACATTAGTCAAGTTCAGGATTGCACGTGAACGTGTAGCATCGTTCACCTCACAGATTGCCGTTTGCACCATATTATTCAAATGTTGTGTATCAGATCCAGATGGCCTCTCTGGAGTTTTAACGATTTTCACACGTAGGATGTACGCTGTTAACCTTGGTTCAAACATTTTCAAATTTATGAAAAACTGGAAAGACCTGGTATTGGTGATCCTCACCGGCGCCACATTCCCACCAACATCATATTCTATTTCCAGTGCATCCATATCAGTCTCCATATCTAACTCCAACGATAACATGTTGATCAGATCATGGTAACTGCTGGTTAGTGGCACCATAAGTCCAAAAGTGTTATCATTGCATGTGACTAATACACTGACTGTCTCCATTAACTGCAACATTAACATCCCACAAGAAAAAAAATTACGTCAACTGATAGTGTATGCTATTACATATTCACTATTTATTCTTTTACACATTTTCGGTGAGAACGTCACATACATTCCAGAAAACATAATTATACGGTTATGAAATAATATGATTATGAAGAATGGAATTTATGTCCATAATGGAAAAGTGGTTATTTCAGAAAAACGCATATTACATATTCATGATATTCTTATGTGTGGTCTTAACGTACAAAACAAAAGACTCACCGTGATATTAGAGCTGAAGACCGAGATCTGCTGAAAAGGAGAGCTTGCGGAGCACCACAACGTTGAACGAATTCGTATATAACTCTCTCGGTGATATTCTATGTATTGTAAACGAAAAGGCCAAACTGATGAAGATTCATTCAGACCACTACGTTTCCATCTTAGATTTACTTTCTGCAACAATTAACATGCAATCAATTCCCTTAAAATAGGCTGCTTACCATGAAAAGGAAGCATTTGCGTAATTGGAAAATCTTATGAATCAGTTTTCTCAAATTTATATTACTTGATTTCCACATTTAATTTTTGAAAGGTTGCAATCAATTCCCTTAAATTCAGCCATTCTGGATATCTGTTACGTTGAGCAGATACGGAAATTTTTGGGGTCAGTATTTTCCATGATTCTTTGTGTAATGTGTAGTATTCTTTCAATTCTTAAACTAATTTTGGTAATTACTGAAATAAATTAAATTTGTAATGCAAATGCGATTTTTTCCCAAAAGAAAAATTGAAAAAAAAGAGAAGAAAAACAAAAGGAACGAAATCACTACAGAAGCCCTAATCGCTCGCCCCAAATCACTCTCCCTCCCCTCGGATCCCTTTTGATGTTCCACTTATTTTGGTGTCAGGGTTGGTTGTTATAGTGAACCAGAAGCCCTCTAATTAGTTCTGGACTTCTTCTGGTGTTTATTCAAGCCATTATAGGTCTTTCGCGACGGCGAATCTTCCTCTTGGCCGGTTGGAAGCCGTAGTCGAACAACAACTGCTAAGGACATGCTATTCGTTCTCAGGTATTTGAAGTTTTCCTTATGCTTCATCATAATCAAAGTTTAAGCTATAATAGGCAGAATTACCACTCATCGGCTGTTCAAATATCTGTTTTGGTGGCATGAGGCAGGCTACTCTTCAGGGGTTTGAATCCAAGGGATTTTCCAGAGAAGAAGGAGAAAGTTTACTCAGAACTAGTGTTGAAATAGCAAGTGAAGCATGAGATATATATTATGACAAAGCTACCAAAGGTTCCTTTGATATTATCGGAGACAAAGACGGAATAATCTCGAGACAACGTTCAGTTCTGGTTGCTGCATCTGTGGGGATCTATGGAGCTTACTTGGCCGATGGTTCTGAATATAGGTTTGTTAAATGAATAATTCTTTGCCATAAGGCAATCTAATGGTTCTTGAATCACAAATGACTAGTTGCAATCTTTTAGAAGCTTTAACTATTATAATAATTTTACTTTACACTGGAGTTTATGGAAAAAATGTCAGTTTGGAGACTCTTAAAGATTTTTACCGGAGAAGGGTCCAAGTACTAGCTGAATCTAGATATGAGACTATTCCGAATAAACTGTAAGCTAAGGTATTTTTGTTGGTGATGTTAACCAGTTTTTTCATAGGCATTTAATCTTTCCTTATTAGGATCATTGACAAAATTTGCGGTGTTTCGAAATGTATCTCAATCATTTTGTAAATCACATTGGTCTTTTTCATACTCCTTTTAAGTATTATTGTTTTCTTGTTTTATGAGTTCGAGATTTTTGCCTATTCTGAAATATTTCTTAGGCCTAAATTATGTTCATAAATGCTTGCACATATGCATTGTGTCACTAATGCAAATCGTAGGTTCTAAGAATAGGGAATTATATACTAAGAATGTTGAAATTAGTAGTTGTAAACTATTGATTTGTGACCTTTTTTAGTACTCCAATCTGATGTAGGCATATGCTGAGCTTTTTGAGGAAGAGGTCATTAACATTCCAGCTTAGTTTTCATTTAACTCCAAGGATGGAACCAATGTCGTCAGTGGGGATCCCATTGTAGATTGTGCCTTAATAGCTCATTCGTGTGATCAAGTCATCGGAGTTGGAATCAATTGTACCCCACCACGATATATTCAAGGACTTATCCAGTCAATTGGAAGGGTACGTATTTTGAGTACTTTGATGATCATTAAGTTTAACAAAACTACCATTTCTATAACTTGTGCTTTCATGGTACACTTTCTGCAAGTAACTACTAAGCCAATTCTCATATATCTAAACAGTGATGAGACTTACGATGCTGATAGAAAGGAGTGGATGGTGAGTCGGCTAAGATTGAATCTTTGGTTCAAGTATGTTTTACTTTTGGAAATAAGTTATAGCCGAAAACATGGAAATTCAGGACAGTATATCAGCCCTTCTCCCTGAGAAGTATTCAATACAACAATATTAGAAATGACTTATATTCTTTGACATACAAGAGGTTGATTATTACATCAACCATACATGGTACATTTTCTAATTATATCCTAATTCTTTATTGTAATAGTTTGGACCGGGAGGACACACACATATGTTTATCTTTGCTATGGTCTCTATACCATGCCTAATGTTGTGGGAGACAAGGAAGGGGTTGGAGCTGCTGTCCTCATTTGTTCATGTAGCATCATGGCAATCAATGCCATGAACTATGGACATCCTATATTCAATAACTTTTTGACTAATATGGGCAACTATTTCATGGATCTCATTTCAGGTAAGTATTAGTATCTTATTGTTGTATAAAATCTTAAATGATGTTGGTTCTCCTTGGAAAAAGTTCCTGGTCTGCAACTGCAAGTTTTCATTATTTCTAGAGCTTATTTATACTTTTCAAAAGTCTCCATTTTATGCTCAAGTAATTTCTTTATAATTTGTACTGGAATAACCATGGAGGCGTTCTCGGCGATGAAATCGTAGTTTATTCCAACAAACCGATACGGTTCGGTGATGAAATCGTAGTTTCTTATGCTTGTGAAAATTAGTTGAAGATGTGGATTTGTTTGGTGAGGAGACCGAGGAAGAGAAGAAGGCTGCAGCTGTGAAGGCGTCTGGAAAGAAGAAAGAGAGTAGCTTCTATATTTCGTTTATAATCGAGTTTTTCCATTACCATTTTATTTTATTTTGAAACTTTTTTGTATTTAAGTGGTATTGTATCACATTCTAATTAAACGTTGTAGTGTAATTAGGGCCTATTTGATAGCATTTGTTTTCCTTAGAACTAAGAATTTATTTGTTCACATTAGAATCCATATTAAACAATTAATTAATTCAAATAATGGTAAACCCATCACAAGAGACTAAGCATAACATTGATATTTAGTCTTGGATAGAAATACCAACTTGTAAGTGGTGCTCTTCGTATAGTAATTAAATATTGACAATAAACTATGTCAAACAATGAAACTGTCTTTGGATTGATTTATTGTTCACATAAAATAAAATCTTGGAATTGTCACATATTTATTACCAAACGTGTGCATGTAATTAAGCCAAATATTTACCTTCTTTTAGACCAGAGAATATCCGCATGAATTATAACATTCCTAATATTCAAAATCAATTAATCTACACAAGAGATGTTACTTTAATTAATTTATTTAAAAAAATTAGTAATCTGAAAAATTTTATTTTAATACCAAGATTTGAATTTTAATTGTTAATTCCCAATTCTTTTATTTTTATTTTTTGTTTTGTTTTGACAAAAAAAATAAAAAATTGAATGAATAGAAAGTCGACGTCGCAGCGCTCGAAAACGGGCGCATAGTGGTTTCCATTGAAAACCCACAGAAAACTTATTTTCTTGCAATTGCCTTATCCTAATTAATCACCACTACAGCACCAGTAATGGTTTCCATTGAAAACCCACAAAAAAGTTATTTTCTTGCAATTGCCTTATCCTTGTTAATCACCACATGCACATGTCTTATGAATTGATAAAAATCTTAATTCAACATAAATGCAATCAATTATAATTATACTCAAATTCAACAATTAAGTCCAAAAAATTGTCAAATTTGAAAATTCCCAAAATTTAAATATCTAGGATTTGAAACTCGCATCCCAAAATTAAGTAGTCCAAAGTATGAATTTCAACCCTAAAATTATTTGTTGAATCTCAATTATTTAACATGGAATTGGCCCTGATACCACTTGTTGAATATTTCATGAAACTTAAACTTTATAAAATATTATGAATTGTCAAGATCTCCATGTCAAATCATCAACAAAATTAATTAATGCGGAACACCTTGATCCATTGATTTGTATCTTGAATAATGAATAATGAATCTTGAATTTTGACCTTTAAATCATGATTTCTTGTTCTTTAATTTAATTTCTCCAATCCTTCTTCTTGATTCTTGATTATAATTCTTGATTCTTGATTGTGGGTTTTGGATCTTCCTCTTCCATATGCTTTCTTTATTAATTCTTGTGTTGATGAGATAATACAAAGAATGAGAAAAATTGTATATGAATTGGGGGTCATAATCATATATATAGTTTCATATGTATTCGGCTCATCGTCAAATACAAACTCTAATGGATCCGGTCTCTACACATGTAATCCGGCCCACACTTATTTAGATTCCCAAAGCCCAATTACTTAATTATTTATTAAATTACTTTAATTTTGGGCTTAACTTTAAAATAGCATTTATACACAATTAATTACATATGTCGTCTCACATGGCAAATTAAATAATTTCCCAACAAATACATCTTAAGATTGTTGGATAAATTAGTGTATAACTTATATTCTGCTAATAAAAATACACGTGCATGTAGATACGGATAAATTAACGATTTACTGAAGTCATGGTACGTACATAATAATGAGCAAATCATGACTTACTCAAACATATAAAAAAATGTAAAAATATGAAGGATATGAAATGAAATAAGGTATGTAAATGCAAATCTCTTTAAGATGGATTTTGCCCTGCACTAGTGCTTATAGTATCAAATGGAAGTCCGTCACCCAAGATACAATGTTTCTTTCAAAATTATTATAGCACAATTTTAGTTTTACCGGACGAACCAATGCTTGAATGTACTCTTCTAGAATGGAAGTTATTGAATACGAAACTCAAAAATAATTTTCAAAGTATTTTGACATAGTTTGAAAATTATTTTGACATAATTTGGAGAAGGAACATGAAATTGATTTGGAGTGGAGAAATTGGAATTAGGAGTGTCCTATTATAGATTTTCATGTGTCACTTCTTAACGGTTTTAACCATTATATCGCACCATTTCACAATTGATGGTATAAATTGCACCTTAATAACACAACTTTTCATTATGCACATTTTGTACTTGAAGAGTCGCATTCAATCGTTACATTCATTGGATACTTTTTCAATTCACATAATTTAATCTTTTTATATACCTTTAAATTCCAACATTGGTAATAATAATGAAGTAATTGAAATGGAATAAAAAAAATTTAGACTTCTGATTGTTTAGTTAACTAATAGAGGACCCATCATCGAGTAACTACTGTTGGGAATCTACTTATGCATTCGCAGCGAAAATAAAACAAATTTTCGATTCCCATACAAGGATCTACATTGTGTTAGATAGAAACTGTGTTTAGGATAATACATTTGATAAATTCTGCAAACTCCTTTGCTGATTCTTGAACTTGATTGATCACAATCTGCAATCCAAGCTGTCCAATTGTCCAGCCTCCAATGGTGATCCACACAGAGAACAAGAATGGTGGCTACAGTTTCTTTTCTTGTGCTAGCAAGAATAATAATGAAAAACCCTTACAATTTTCAAACCCTAGAATTCTATTAGCATAAGTCTAATTGGGCTCGGCCCTTCTCTTAAACTAAACTCGGTCGAATAATTTAATTAATCAAATTAATTAAATTCGGTCCATTAATTAATCAAATTAATTAAATCGGGATTACTAATAATCAACTCAATTATTTAATCATCCAACACTTGTCGATTAATTAATTGGTAAATCACATTCTTCTGGTTCTCTTTTGTGTGTGACCCATTAGGTTCCCAATCACGATGCCTAAAGACATGAATTATTATTTTGTTCNTCTCAATTATCGATCATGTCTTTTATCCTACTGTTAAGTCAATGTAAGTCGAAAACTCCTTTTCGACTTATGAGTTCACCTTGGCCAAGGATTTCATTATCAACTTAACTGGATGAAATGTAGATCATAATCTCTTACTATCTAAGAGTGATGAATCCTCTATTGATCATTCACAACCTTCATATGATTCTTGACATACCCGAACGATGCCGTATTAGCGACCCTTGATAGAGCAACATCTGACATGACCAAAGGATGGCTATCCTCATATAAAGCACTATGATGACCTCAAGTCAAAGGACCAATTCCACTACCGAACGTTAGAGATTAACCAATGACACTCAGATAGTTTTCCATGTGGAATTTCTCAGCGGGTCTCCAATGTTTTGTTCTATAACAAAACATTCACGTGTTCATTCAAGTGTCTGGACACTTTAGCTTGTGAGATCAACTACTTACTCCATAAGTAAGAAATGTCACACGTGATAGTCTATCCGTAATAACGACATCCGTATCTCGTTATTACATACGACCACGAACAATTTAAGATTCAGTCATATGTAATTTGTATCTCACAATCACAACTCCCTGTGATTAACAAATCATCAAGACTTGAATCTACAGATTCTATTATTTAATTATTAGAATATTAATTCAATTAAATAATAGATCTTGCCATAAATATGCATCAGTTATATATATATTAAAAGTGCTTATATCCAAAGTCGATTGGAACTAGGGCATAACACTTACAAACTCCCACTTGCACTAGATCCAATCCCTTATGTATCTTATACCATAAGAGTCTACATGACAATCCTGTTTATACTGCGACAACTCTTTGTCAATGGATCTGCAATTTAATAACTTTTGTGAATTCGTTCTTTCTTTACGTCACTTC
>CAIGRO010158087.1:0-12474 GCA_903798355.1 Fraxinus baroniana | reverse complement strand
ATAATTGTCATTTTATGTTAAAAATTGGTGAAAATGACGTTTTATGCTAGAAAATGCAAAGGTAGGGACGTTCTGCACCAAAAAATCAAACGTAGGGACGTTTTCCACAAAACTCATCATAGGTAGGGACGTTTTGCGCTAATTACCCTTAAAACTAACTAAACACTAAAAGGAAAGTATAACAATTTGTGGTTTCTAGTTTGTTGGAATTTGGAATTAGATTTTTCAATGCCTTCATTTTGTCATTAATTCTGCTCCTGCTCGTGCAGCTTTAAATATTTCATAAAATCTAACACTCGCAACCGTTTTTTAAGTTAATTGTTATTTACAAAACAACTAAAACCCAAATAATTAACAAATTCCGAATTTTTATTTATGAATTAAAACTAACAAGCGCGCAAAAATTCAATTAGTTTAGAAAATAAAAGGGTTGGGTTTTGAGAGAATTGCGGATTTCACTGGAATTCGATGACCCAAACTGAAAAACAAAATTAAATAAATCAATAGTGAATTTCGAAGAATCTTCCAGTGAGAGAGGAGTGGAAAATGAAAAGGTTTGAGAGAAAGAATGAATTAGGACGATAGAAGAGAAGAAGAAGATATGCAGAAGATCAATCTAATAGTCGGCTATATCGCACACCATGTCCACACAAGGTCTCCGCAAAATTCGGACTGAATTGTGCGGAGACCGAGATGTACAGAGAATTTTTTTTTTTTTTGCTATCACTTGGTCATATGCAAAATCATCATTCAGCATCTTTATCTACCTCTTCTCCTATTTGTTTCCAAAGCACATCATCTCCATTTTCATTTCTAGACAAGGACTGGCCAGGGTATTTCAATGGAAATTTTTTAAATAGTTTAGCTATGTACAATAATCGAACGTAAACAAAAGTAGTAGGAAGAAATGCTATAAAACAGACCTTCAGGTTAGACTTCACACACCACAAATTGGAGCCGGAGTGAAATTATCAAACGTAAACAAAAGTAGCAGGAAGAAATGCTATATAACAAACCTTCAGGTTAGACTTCACACACCACAAATTGGAGCCGGAAACGACGGAGTATAGAGGAATGTGAAAATGATTGTCGAGATTTGTGAGAGTGTTATTACAAAAAAGAATCACTGCAATACCTTATATATGCATGGAACAAACAGGATATTTTATAGTCGGTTATACATGGAACAAATAGGATATTTTATAGTCGGTTGTACTATAGACGTACTGTAGAGAAACCGATTATAATGGGAAAACGACAAAAATGAACAGTGAAGCTGGGATCCCCTTTTTTAAGAGGATGGATTTATCATATTCTAAATCTATTCCTATTAAAATTTTTAGATTTTTTAAAAATTATTATTTTCATTCACGTCATATTTCAATATTATCCTTGTTAAATACATTTATTGAAATGTTGTATATCAACACTTGGCTTCCCATTTATCAAGAAAATTGCATTATTAAGTTCAATCACAATAATGAAGAGAAGTATACAGCGAGAAACACAAACATAAAGCCCCAAAAGATTATGTAAGCGACATTTTTTGCCTCTTAAGTTTGTTATATCCATATAAAGTGAGAAAAAACTGCCACAAAAGCTCATGAAGAAGCAAAACTGGAGGACTCATTTGCTTTCTAAAATTTCCAGAATTAGATTATACAAGATAAGTATGTTTTCCCACACTTATTTAATACCTAAATATGTTTATTATTGAAGAAAAGAGTGGATATCGACTCACAATGGGGTAATTTTGACTTTTGAAGGTCATAACCCCTAAATGAAAAGATAATAAGGTAAAAAGAAGAGAAAATAGACCAAAGTCACAAGTTAGAAAGTTGGAGGACTTTGAATGCAAATTATTAATGGTATGATTGAAATTGCCCATCTCGACTTTGCTATTTTTGCCAAATTTCGAGGACTTTTTGGGCAATTTCCAGGACACTCTTTTAGGTCTTTTACAAGCAATTTTCAGCCACTTTTCATTATTGTATTTTCTCTCTTCAATCTTCTTCTTCCTCCTCCCTTTTCCTTTTCATCTTTTCTTTTCTATTTCTTTCTCTTTTCCTTCATTTTTTCTTTTAATTTTCTTGGCATTTTTGGGGGCGAGCACAAAGAGAATAAATTAAGAAGTTGGAAAAATAATGAAAAAATCAAGAGTTAGGCATTTTCATCTTCACAAATCTAACAAAAAGGAGTTTTTTTTCTATATTCTTGTCTTTTCTTCATTATTTTGCCAAACTTGTAATGTATAAATATTCTCCTTTTTATCATTTGCATAAAATGGCCTAAATATTTGTGTTGAAATCTAAACTAATTTTAATTAATTTTAATATTTGCTCTTTAATGTTAAGTTACTTATTTTCATGTATTTTTACTATTGTTATTTCTTGCATTTTTATTTATGTGGTTAGTGAATGAATATGTTTAGTGATTTGTATATCGTTCGAGAGACAATATTATGCATTTTTGACAAAATAGTAGAAACCCTAGGTTCTTGTAGGGGATAGAGATATATCCATAACTCTAGGTTATCCATCAAATTATTTTCACAAAAATTTAATGCGGTTGTTTGATTTTAATCGACATAAAGATATAGCAGGTTAAATTAATCAATTAGAGTTAATTTCGCTCGATAGAGGTAATTTGCTAAACTTGGAGAATCGGGTCTAACATTATAAATAAGTAATTTATTGTGTGTTTTTTATTGTTAGAATTAAATTAATTAAAGTTGTGTAATCAAAAGTATACATTCCTCGAGGGATCGACATATCAGACTCAAAAGGTTCTTAGCAAACAAATTTTTTGGCACTATTGTCGAGAAATATTTTTTTATTACCAATTTAATTAATTTTAGTTTTAAATTTTTTTTATTTGCTTTAATTGCTTTTATTTTTGTATATTTTTGCTAACCCCCGTATTGTTAATCTATCTTGTATTTGTATTCCCTCCCTCTACTTTTTTGCTTTTATTTTTGTATATTTTGGCTAACCCGTATGGTTAATCTATCTTGTATTAGTATTCTTTTCTAGTACTTTTCATTTAGTTGCATTATTCCAATCTTGGTAAAGTTAATTTTTTTTTTGCAATGTTCAATCTCTACATTTACTATAGATATATGCTTGGAGGTCCAATATGTGAAATTTGTCAAGAAACGCATTGCACATGGTAATGCTTGTATTCTTGCACTGATGCCTCAATGTCGAAACTTTTTTGGTTTAGGCAATATTTGAAATTTAAAAAATAAGCACGGACAATTTCGATGATAGTTACATACTTGCGAGAGACTATGTACCGACGATTAGGACGGGGACATCCAATTTTTGGGAGATGGTTCTCAATTTTTAAATGAGAATGTACTTGCAAAGTATTACCTTGCCAAGTTGGATAAAGATGCCATGTTTGTGGAAGATTACAAATATTGGGATGAGTTTCAAAAGTGGGGGTATGCTCCACTCAACGGAGTTAATAGGAAAGGCTTACCATTGTCCGTGGATTTTGATTGCGAACCAATTATTCAACCCGATGAGAGTTCAATCATTGAAAAAGAGCTTAAAATGAGTGAAAATTTAATCACGGTGGAGCTAAATGAGGATATGGCAATCAATGAGGAGAAAATCAATTTACATTCGTCTGATTTAGTTGACTGCAAATATATTGATTTTGTGATTAAGCGCGATGAAGAAAGTAGAAATTTTCATCGTTGAATTTGAATTGAAAGGAAAACATAGGTCCTATTATATGGAAATGGACAATGCTGAGTTTTGGAGATCCAATGAAGAGTAGAACAAAACCAAACGGAGAAAAAGGGGCAAGGCATCCAAAGCCTTCTTTAAATGCCTATGAGTCAATTGTCAAAATCAAACTAAAGACTATAAAAAGCGTTTGTTGGGAGGCAACCCAACTTTCTAACCTTTAATCTTTTTATTTTTCGTTTTTGTCCTTATAGAATAATTTGTGTAGTTATATAACTTTTTGAAATCCTATGTTTTTCATGGTTCTCAACATGTTGAAGGTTCATTTTGACTATGTTGGTCATACTTTCAAACTTTGACTTTAATCTGTTTAATTTACTCATTCCTTGTGATTTTGTAAGACACCACAAGTTAATCCATGAGATGCTTATTGAAGGAAATAATTTGAAAGTTTGGGGGTGAATTAAAAATGAGTCATTCGAGAGCATCACAAGTTCAAATCAAGCACGGTACCCTTTCACAAATGTCCAACCGGGGAAGTTTCGTTACCCCCTTTCTTTTATCTTGTTCTTTTCCACATTGAGGACAATGTGTGATTTTAATTTGGGGGTGATTGTGCTTAAATTGTTATGATTTTGTGTTAACATGCTAGATAGCATCGCCAACTTAGGATTGTTTGATGTTTAAAATTGTTATTGATTCATGAGAAATGACAAAATATGCTATTTGTGTTTAAAATATTTAAAAAATTGCTTATCCACTATAAGATTTTGAATTACTTTGAGTACAATACTCATGATTAATTATTGTCTAGATGTGAAAATTTATGATTAATGGAGAGAGTTTGAATTGGTAGACTAGGTTGTGAGTTGTTTAAAAAAAACTATCAATCTTATATTTCACCTCTCTTTCACTTAACCATGTTGTGAGATACGTTTGGGGGGGGGGGGTGTTCGAGTCAGTGAATGATATTATCTAGAAGTGTGTTGATTCTATGCATGTTAAAAAAAATTGTTGATTGTCTTTTGTTAAGTATAAGTTAGGTAATGATCATATACTAGGAATCTAAGTCCATGTGTTATATGTTGTGCTTAAAAGAAGAGTATTGCACTTGTTGAATTCTTGTCTCAATACGAAGCCTTTTTGACTCGAGTTATTGAGTTCGCAGGGTTTTCTAGAAACCTGGTACCCTTTGGTCTAAAAAATCAAGGAGCTATCGACCTAAAACTAGCTATACGGATAAAAAAAAAGTTTAAGGGTGTGAGTTCAATCATGAGTTTTAATTGAAAATTTTAAAATTTGATTTTGTGAAATTGTATTTAATGCTTGGGTTTGGATAACTAGTGAGTTTGAATTACTCAGTATAAGCTTAAATGTTGAAGCACTCATTAGTGAAGAATCATCACATAATTAGATGTTGAAATTACCAACTAGGCCCAACTAACAAGAGTGAGAAAAGAAATGAGTGATTGGAGACAGCCTTTAAATTTACACCAGAGGGAAAGAGATTAAGTATCTTTTTAAGGAGTGAGAAAGGAAATATTTGAACACTAAGGATCGGGTTGACACCAAATTGAAGTTTTTTCCATCTTGATAATCTTTTTCAAGTCTAGGTGATAATTGAAAGTGATTATGCACACACACATTGATCGAACATTGGATAAACTCAACTTCCTTTTGATGCCATTATTTGAAGCATATTTGTGAATTGATTATACAATTTTACTCTTGTTGATTTTCTTTTTTAGCAAGGTATCTAATGTATTTATCATTATCCTGTCTTGTAGATAATCTTGCACGAGATGAGTAAGAACTTAAATTTGAGGTATTTGATAAGTGCGTTTTGCACATTTATTTAATACTTAAATATGCTTATCATTGATGAAAAGAGCGGACATCGACTCACAATTGGGTAATTTTTATTTTATAAACCCAAATAGAAAGAGAATACGGCAAAATAAGATAAAATGGACCAATGCGTACAAAAACATGGAGTTGGGGACCAAAGTGCACAAGTTATAAAGTTTGAGGACCTTGGATGCAAATGATTAAGGATATGATTGAAATGAAAGTCAAAATTTAAGGATCGATTGTATATGATTAAAGTTAAGGGACCAAGCATGCAAATAGTGGATGACTAAGTTGGACGAAATGAAAGGAGAAAATATCTATGCGCGTGGGAAAGCCTAAAAACTAACCTGAGACAAAGCGGAATGCCTGCGCTCGCACTAGAATTGCCCCCGCACGCCACTTCTATGTTAGGGCCGTTTTGCTATTTCTCCAAATTTTGGGGGCTTTTTGGGACACGTTTTTAGGTATTTTATAAATCATTTTCTCTCTCTTCAATTTTCTTCTTCCTCTTTCCTCTTTCCTCTTTCCTTTTCATTTTCATTCTCTTTTCCTTTTATTTTTCTTTATCTTTTCTTTTGATTTTCTTGGCATTTTTGGGGCCAAACCAAGGGCACAAGGAGAAGCAATTAAGAAGTTGGAAAAGTATTGGAAAAATTAAGAGCTAAACATTTTCATCTTCACAAATCCAACCAAAATGGTTTTTTTCTATAATCTTGTATATACTTCATTATTTTGTCAAACTTGTAATGTATTGTCATAAATATTCTAATTTTTATCATTTGTTTAAAATGTGCTAAATATTTGTGTTAAATTTATGATTGAAGTTTAATCTAGCCTTAATTAATTTTAATATTTGCTCTATAATGTTAAGTTACTTATTTTCATGTGTTTTTAATGTTGTTATTTCTTGTATTTTCATTTATGTGGCCAATGAACGATTATATTTAGTAATTT
The DNA here is from genome assembly GCA_903798355.1 of Fraxinus baroniana. Taxonomy (NCBI): domain Eukaryota; kingdom Viridiplantae; phylum Streptophyta; class Magnoliopsida; order Lamiales; family Oleaceae; genus Fraxinus; species Fraxinus baroniana. The sequence goes on along the minus strand of CAIGRO010158087.1, from coordinate 5,974 downwards.
GTACATTGTTCGAGAGAAAATTGTTCATTTTAGACCAGATAGTAAAAATCCTAGGTTCTTGTAAGGGATAGAGATATACACATATATAATCTTAGGTGATCCATTGAGCTATTTTCACAAATATTTAATGTGGCTATTATGGTATGTTAAACCAATCAATTATGGTTAATTTCGCTTGAAAGAGGTAATTTGCTAAACTTAAAAAATAGGGTCTAACATTATAAATAAGTAATTTGTTAATTCATTTGCGGAGAAATTAATTAGGCGACCGTTAAGCGAAACCATAAATCCCAACCACGTTTTCCTCCTAAATTCCTAAGATTTTTGTATTTTCTTATTTTGTAGATTTTTAGTCATCTTTCACATTTTCAAATCAAATTCTTTATTGTGGGTTTTTTTTTTTTTTATTGTTAGAATTAAATTGATTAAAGTTGTGCAATCAAAAGTATATATTTCTTGAGGGATCGACAACTCGGACTCATAAGGTCCACTTTATTACATGAACGCGACCCGTGCAGTTATGCTTTACACTTTCTTAGCGAACGACACATGCTGAATTCCCAGAATGAATCCATATTTTGTTAGTGTCTACAACAATTGGTGACAAACATTACTTATGCCAATAGTATTATTCAACCATAAATAGCTTAAAAATGAAATAGGACGGGCAAAAGATCATTTAATGCACATCAAAATCATGTCAACGAACATTAGGTGTTAGTGAATAAAAATTATACTTTATCATATTAAGCTTGTGTATGACACCCATTTTGGGGAAGAAATAAATTTTGGAATAGTGATTGATGGAAGAATGTGTGGTTAAAAAGTAAGAAGATTTTTCGGGTTTATTTGTAATTTTATTTTATTGATAGAATGTGTGGTTAAAATGAGAAATATAATGGATGTCAAACAAGGGCTAATTCACATAATCAATGCTAAATAATCGCTATACCAGGAAAAACACTTCTAAATAAGAACTAATGGCAACCATAGATTATAAGAACTTTACTAGTAAATGTAATATAAATATATAAATAGAGTCGCTACCTCGTGTTCTGAGCAAGGGAATCTAGAAGAATCGATAGATTGAGCGCAAAGCCCATCTTTAGGTCACCGAAGGTTTGAGATGTCAGTGAAGTCTTTGTCGGAGTTCACGGAAGAGGATAGGAAGACGCTACTGTACATATTAATTTTTAAAGTTTAATGTTTAAAACATATTCCAATTTTCTTGAAAATAAATATTAGTAGATGAATTAGACTAACATATTTTTATTTAATTTGTTTTTGTCTATTTAAGTAAATCACTCCTATCTTAAAAGAGGGAATCTCATATTCACTATTCATTTTTGTCACATGAGTTTGCACACTTGACCTCTTTTCAATCTGGTTTTGCTACAGTATGGAGCCATCTTTGTTGACTATTGCAGTTGAAATTATATAAATGTCTCCATATCTTCTACCACATATCTTCTACGGTATGTACTCGTGTTCTCTGTAATTTTCTTGCCCTAAGCTCACATTTTTCTTTGAAAAACTGCTGATAACTAACAGAAATTTTCTGGATTTATTTTCTTGAATAGTTTCTTGGTGTTCTTGATGAATTGAGTATTGAAATATTTCTATCAGAAATAGGTTGGTGTTGTTAATTATTCAAGATTTTCAATTATTAGTCTTTTCACTTCTCACTCTTTCAAAGGTATGATTGAGGATTTGGGGCTAAATAAATTGAAAGAACCGAGCAATTATGATGAGAACAAGGACGAGCCAGGTAAAAGTTATTTGACCTAATCCTTTTATGGGAATTCCAAGAAATGATGAAAAGAAAGTTGGGAAATTTGTTCTACTGGTTTTCATACGTTTAGTGTGGTTTTCGATGTAATTTTTATTTGTTTTAGATGGTGTAATAGAAAACGAATGATTTTTATGCGGCTTTGATCTGATGGGTCTGATTTCATTTAAAAAAGATCAATTTAATCTTGTTATAAAAATTGCCAATTACTTACATTTTCTTCATATTTCATGTTATTTATTTGTTTGAATGATAAAGCAATTCAGATTCATTTTTTGGTATAATAAGAAGAAGAAGACGACATTAAAAAAAAAAAAAAAAAAACTCTCCGCACAGCACGGAGTGTGGTGTCCGCACACCCCTATCTTAAAAGAGGGAATCCCAGATTCACTATTCATTTTTGTCATACGAGTTTTCACACTTGACCTCTTTTCAATCTAGTTTTACTACAGTATGGAGCCATCTTTGTTGACTATTGCAGTTGAAATTATATAAATATCTTCTACCACATATCTTCTACGGTATGTACTCGCGTTCTCTGTAATTTTCTTACCCTAAGCTCACATTTTTCTTTGAAGAACTGCTGATAACTAACAGAAATTTTTTGGATTTATTTTCTTGAATAGCTTCCTGGTGTTCTTGATGAATTGGGTATTAAAATATTTCTATCTGAAATAGGTTGGTGTTGTTAATTATTCAAGGTTTTCAATTGTTAATCTTTTCACTTCTCACTCTTTCTAAGGTATGATTGAGGATTTTGGGCTAAATAATGAACTGAGCAAATACGATAAGAACAAGGACGAGCCAAGTACAAGATATTTGACCCAATCCTTTTATGGGAATTCCAAAAAAATGATGAAAAGAGAGTTGGCAATTTTCGTTCTGCTGGTTTTCATACGTTTAATTTGGTTTTCGATGTAATTTTTATTTGTTTTAGACGGTGTAATAGAAAACGAATGATTTTTATGCGGCTTTGATTTAATGGGTTTGATTTTATTTAAAAAAGATCAATTTAATATGGTTAGGAAAATTGTCAATTACTTACATTTTCTTCATATTTCATGTTATTTATTTGTTTGAATGGCAAAGTGATTCAGATTCATTTTTTGTATAATAAGAAGATGACATTAAAAAAAAAAAAACTCTCCGTACAACACAAAGAGTGGTGTCCGCGCTGTGCGGACACTGTGTCGTACAGTCAGGCATGGTGTGTGGACACCATGCTCCACCGCATTGTGCGGAGAGATTTTTTTTTTTTTTTTAATACCAAGGCCCCATTGCCATGCCATTGAATATGACACATATTTGATTCTGTGGAAAGGAAGGTATGGAGCAAATATATTGTGAAAAGGAACTTATTTGCTATGCTTCATCCAAGGTTAAAATTTCAAGAACAAGTCGTGGAAATGTTTTTTGTTTTCTTTGTCAAGTGAGTTTGGGGAGAGAAATTGGGGTTTGAAGATGAGTGCACCATTGAGGATTCAGCCAGTGGAAGAAAATAAAGAAGAGGGAAAAATACTCAATGGGGATGAATCTTTTGACCTTGGTGCTCCACCCCCATTTAAATTGACGGATATTAAAGCCGCAATTCCCAAATGAATGAATTTATCATGTTGATAGTTAATTGTTTTGGGTTTTGTCTTGTGCAGTGGGCATGGAAGTTTTTCAAATAATCCAATGAATGGTGTAGCAGGACATCTTATTCATTCTTCAATTCTTGTCCTTACCATGGATGGTATGAGAATATTTTCTTCTAATTATGAGAAATCTCGAATATTAATAGAGCCGCATCAACCTGATGACTTTTGTTCTGGTAAATGTTGTAGGAGAATTAGCCACAAGACTCATCATCATAACCATGGCCACGTCGAGAATGATGAATTGTGGCATCCAGTAAGTCATTTATTAAATGCTTTTCTTCTCGATTTTATCATGTTGAAAAGCTAGAAAATGCAAGATTAATATGTCTTCTCCAATGAAATCTCTAGTTATTTGAGAAGATTTACAAGAATTTGGATAATATTACCAAGAAATTGAGGTTCACATTGCCTTTCCCCTTGCTTGCATGCCCTATCTATCTGGTAAGCTATTAATTAAGTCCTTCAATTTAATAAAACTTGTATCTATTAATTTCCTCATTATTTATCATATTCGTATATTTTACAACAATGGAGTAGAAGCCCTGGGGAAAAAGGCTCTCATTACCACCCAAATACTGATTTGTTTGTTCCAAATTAGAGAAAAGATGTGATTACCTCAATAATTTGTTGGACAGCTATGGTTGCAATTCTTGCAGGGTTATCTTTCATTATGTTCCCATTGTTTGAAATTTCAACTTGCAGTCTCGATGTTGAACTCGAAATTCGACTTTCAACTTTTTTGGTACGACTTGGAATTTTAATTGACTGCAGATTTTCGTGATGTGGCTGGACTTAGTTATATCACCAAATTAATGTAGTCTTGATGATTGTGGTTCTCTTTGCAGGGTAAAGATATTCTACAGATTAAAAAAGTATATTGTGCTTAAAAATGTCACTTTGAGTTGTTTCGGTTGTGACAGTGGATTTATCCAGAATCAAGTGCTCCAATTGCAGATGCTACGTATTAATACAATGCAACACAGCTCCGTGTCTCGGCATCAGCACGGAGACACGGAGCTGTGTCTCCGCAGTGTCCCGTGTCTTCGTGCTGTGCGGAGACACAACCATTTTTCTTCTCCTTTTCTGATGTCAATTCATTAGCTTTTCCCTGCTTATGAATTAAATAATATTTCAGATGTTGCGGACACAGTGTCCGTGCACGAGCACAGCCCGCGACCGTCTGCTTTTTTTTCTTTCTTTCTTCTTCTTCAGTGCTAACAATAATATTTTTTTCTAGTGATAACAAAATTTATGGTAATATCTTGTGATTCATATAATATCTTGTATATATTAAAAGTGTAAAATACATCTTCTCTATGTTATATATACATGATAAGGTTAATATATTTCAATGTAATATAAAATTAGAAATGTGAACATCCAATTTATGATAGAATTTATTGTAGTATACAAATTATACTATCATAAGATACAACATATTTACAAGTATCAAGTGAAGAGCGTGTCTCCGCATTGTGCAGAGATACAAGAGCTGTGTCTCAGCACAATGCGGAGACACGCTTCGCTTAAAAGAGGGAACCTGAGATTCACTATTCATCTTTCCACACAAGTTTTCACATTAATCTCGTTTTTATCTGATTTTGCTACAATATGTATTGCATTTCATATTTACCTGCAGCCATCTTTGTTGACTAATTGTTATATATTTTCCACAGCCGTCCGTGGATATTTTGTAAATATCTTCTCCATATCCATGTACCATATTGAAAAGTAAACTTGGTTTCTACTCTACAAAGGAACCAAAAAAATCCAAAGATTTGTTTCATCTCCTTTAAACCTGAATTTTGTCACCCCTCCGTTGGTATATTTCCTAATATACAAGTTAAGATTGCTGCAACATCATTCTCATAATTGTTCTTCACGGTGGCGAGGACATGCAGAAAATGAAGAAAAGGTTTTTCAGTCACTAAAGTAAAATTGAATAACAATTGAAAAATGATTTTGCGTAAATAATAATAATAAGTTTGTCGTAGAATATTGTTAGCACATAAAAACAAGAAAAGGAAAAAAAAACCTAAAGACTATTAAAAAAAAAAAAATTGGACATACTCCACACTGTACGGACTTTACTTAGTTTGTTTTTTTTTTTTTTGTGTCTCCACACCCACACCGTTTTTTTTTCAATTTCTTATTTTTTTTTTTGCCAAAAATTCTTCTTATTTACGTTTTACACAAACTAAAAATATAATTTCACTTATTAATAACTTAATTCAAAAACATTAGAAAATATCCAATTCCATACACACGTCGGGGCGTTGCCCCCAAACCCCCACGAGGGGTGCTACACCCTCGACCCTCCGCAATCTAACTGAACAGATGGATCCATTTCAAAGTGACAAACAATTTTCATAACAACAATAAACAAATAAATAAATTATAAAAAATATATTACCTCCCAACTAATGGTTTGAACAAGGTGGTATTCTGATTGCCCCGATAAAACTTTAGCAATAAAACTTGACAAAGTTTTATTCCAGAGTTGATATATATTGAAAATCGAAAAGTAGTATATTATTGAAATAAT
>CAIGRO010158066.1:0-13723 GCA_903798355.1 Fraxinus baroniana | reverse complement strand
TCTAATGCACCTATGGGTCATGGTCGATTTTGCTAAAAAATGGATGAACCAGCCTCAATAGTTCGCGGTATTTTTGGTAGTGTGTGGTTTTTTTTAGCCTGAGATTCTATCATTTTTGGTTAGTTGAAGCATTTTGTTGGTATAGATTGTAGAGTGGGATGAGGAGGTGTTGGTGGTGTAAAAATTCGGTTGTTTATCCAATGGAATGGTGGTCGAATTTGGCTTTGAATTCGCCGACGGCAGTGGGGGTGAGATGTAGGACGAAGGTGAAGTTGTAGGGTTATTTGGCACTTTTTAAAATGTTTGGGCCTATAGTTGCAACGTATTTTTAATTTTTATTTAAAAAGAAGGGTATATTAGTGATTTTACCTTGGAAAATGGTGAAAAGGACGTTCAGCGTAAGGAAACGTTGAAATAGGGGCGAAAATAAAATGCAAAAAAAATGAAACGTTAGGACGTTTTGCACACTAACTGTCAAACGTATGGATGTTTTGTGCTAATAAGCCTAATGAGAATGTATGGATTGTTGTCTTAGTAGGAATAGTGCTATTAAAAATGGAGATATTGTCAAAGACATTGGATCTATTGTGGATGGTCTTGCTATAAAGGCCATGCTAGGACGTATGGTCAACACCTTGGAAGCAAATATTGATGGAAGAGCGAAATGACAATGCAAGTTTTGCAATGTTAATTTGGGAGAAGATATACTATTTTCACCGATCGAGTTATATATGTACCTAAATGTTAAGTTAGCACTACTTCTCAATGCTGCTTATTCCTATTGCATACATCTTCAGGATGATTCGTGTCATTTTTTTATTTCTTAGTGAGTGAAATATTTGTCTTTGGGTCTAAGCTGAAAGCTTCTATAGTCGTGATAAAGGAGATCCCTCAATCATGATTTTGTTCTATACTTATTTCCATATATGGTCTTGATTTATACTTTACGATGCAAAAAAAGTTTTGTGCGGACTATCAATAGTATGCATAGTTCTTGAATCTGACGAAGCTGCATATCAATTCACCTTTTGTAGAGGCTCTCACTTACATGTACAATTTACCAAGTTCATGATGTAATTACTTGAAAATAGGAAGTTGGATGAGGTTGAGATGACAATGCTTACGGGAAATGGTAGCGCCACAGTAGAAAAGTAGATACCCAATAAATGGGTAGATACAAGAAGTTTCACCATTCAAATTAGAATCGTGCTATGTGTAGAGGGCCATGTGTGTCCTCTCACGATGCGTTTTAAGCAATTTAAAATTTGTTGAAAATGTTGAAGTGCGGCCATAATAAATATATGGTCGATAAATTTTAAATTAATTGCAAAACGTAAAGTCGTGATTGTTTATATTTCTTTTCATCTCAACCATATTTCTATATCCTTTTTTCGAACTTTATTTTTCCTACAACATTTGATTCGATATTTCATAATATAAATATCCATTTGAATCGATTTAAATTTAAAAAAAATAAATTAAAATGTGATAATAATAAATATATTGCTGATTAAGTTTAAATATAAAAAATATTTTAAATTATTAAACGTAAAAGCATAATCTTAAATTTTTCTTTTCTACCCACCATCCAAAAACTTAAAATGTAATATGCAATACCTTTAAAGGTTTGTACTTCAAAAAAATTGAGGAAGAAAGAAGAAACGACAATATTTTGGTAGTTTGTTAGTGTATGAGTGTTTTTAAAATAGAATTGAATTATATTGATTGTTTAAAATGAATAATTTCCCATTTAAAATCAGTCAACGCTATTACGTAACCAACTATACTAAGGCACGTGCCTCTGACTAATAGTTCTTAAAATATTTAAGAATTCAAAGGCTTGTTTGAAGTGCAGAAGGAAACAAACGATTTTCAGGAACTGCAATTTGATCAGAAAATCACAAAAGGATTATGATTTTGATCGATACTGCAAGATGATGGAGACAATATGTTGGAAAATTGTAGTTTGCAATTTGGGATGAAAATGAAGTATGGTATTATAAGTGTAGAGCGGATGGTGTGCTTTGATGGTGGGGTATGGTTTTTAGAGTAGAGTGGGTTAGGGGGTTTTCCAAGTCATCTCACACATCATCTTTACGTCAAGGGACGAACTGAATACGATCGCCATGTGGCGGATAAACGGGATTCATCCTCCACGTGGCGATGAACTAATTTCATGTCTCCATGTGGTAGATGAACTGATTTCATCTGCCAACCGATGGATGCAAAGGCACGCACTTCGCATCACTTCGTTGCAACCGAAACTAAGTCTGAAGTCATGACATCTAAAACACGATTATCACTCATGTCACAACAGCTCCACTTCAACCATATGTACTAGAATATTTTTTATGGAAGGATCTCAAGAACCAAATTCTTAAGACTGATTGATGTGATGTATGGTTGACTCTAAAATGTCAAGTTACACCTTTCAATGTTAGGGAGTATTAAATGAACCGCCCACCTATGGATTGATGGATTGAAACTTACGAGAGGATGGTTCACCCGAAATTCAAGATCACATGTTCCACATCCAACAGTTCATTTCTTATTCCCTTTCACTATAAATAACCACACTTGCACTATAGGAAGGGATTCGTCTTTGAAAAGAGAGAAGGAGACACTTTTGCATTATCTGTACACACACGTCACCATTATACCAAAACCATGTTCCGATGACCACCATCGGACGTCCTAGTTCCAATTTATCAACTCACTAACTTGACCACGGAGTACTCGGGACCGCTTCCACCACCACTAAAAAAGGTCACGAGTGACTAACAGTGTGTTACTTTGTCCAGGAAGGAGCTCACGTGGATGTAATCTGTTGACCCTAAAAAATGTACACACAATCTACAATTAAAATAAAACCATGTTCCGGTGACCACCATTGGAAGTCCCAGTTCCGATTTATCAGCTCACTAACTTGACCATCGGAGTGCTCGCGGCCACTTCTATAGAGCCCACAAAGCGACTAACGGTGTGTTCCTTTGTGCAGGAAGGACCTTACATGGAGGTATTCTGTTGGCTACATATTTGGGTCATTTTTCGAGGTCAATAGATTGGCGTCGTTTACAAACAAATGGGGGAGTTTAGCTTTATATTGGTGATGTCAACCAGCCTCAACCATTAGATAATTTTTGATCCTATCCTCATCATTCATATTCTTGGTTCATCAGCACCGTTGAATTCAAAACGTCATTTGATGAACGGCCCAATGAAGCGGTCCGTCTTACGCACATGCACAAACGTATAGCCTTGAGCTCGTGTAGCCATCGCCATGATTACCATTTATTACCTAGAAAGTGTGTGTTAGAAGCAAGCGACGTCCACAAAAATTGCTTTGGGAAAACACAAAGGTTTTTCAAATCATTAGCACAAAACCCTAGATAGTCCAATAACTTAGGAATTCGCCTCTGCTACAACTTTTCTTAAAGTTGCCATCACTTAAGGCTTTGTCCTTCTGCCGGTTTTACATATGCTACAACTTTCCGTAAAGTTGTCATCACTTAAAGTTTTTTCCTTCTGCTAGGACTTCGCTTCCGTCACAACTTTCCTTAAAGTTGTCATCACTCAGGGCTTTGTCCTTCTGCTAGGACTTTACCTCTTCCACAACTTTCCTTAAAGTTGCCATCATTCAGGGCTTCGCCCTTTTTCTAGGACTTCGCCTTTGCCACAATTTTTTGTCAGAAAATTACCACCAATGCCTACACCCCACCAAGGTAACATTGTTTTTAAATGGCTCGTCAACAAAGTCCATGCACTATATAAATATCAATACATGGACTTGAGGGACTTTGTTATGGATTTTTCGAAGTTATCTCCCATGTTATTGCTACGTTAAGGGACGAACCGAATACTACCACCAATTAGTGGATGAATTGGATTCCTCCTCCACGTGGCGACAAAGTGATTTCACCCTCCACCACATATCGGATGAACTGATTTTCACGTCCGCCATGTGGCAATGAAATGCTTTTGTCTCGCTACACGGTAGACAGACTGATTTCATCTGCCATCCCGTTGGATGCAAAGGTATGCACTTCGCATCACTTCGTCACATCCGGAACTAAGTCCGAAGTGATGACATCCAAAACGCGATTATCACTCTTGCCACAACCGCTTCTCTTCAACCCTATGTACTAAGGGCCTGTTTGTCTCCTATTTTGGGAGAAGAAAGAGTTTTGAATAATATTTTTTGAAGAATGTGTGGTTGAAAAGTAGAGTAATATTATTTGTTTGTGTGTAGACTATTGTATTGAGTGAATATGTGGTGGATATTGTTTACTATAGCAAACATTGTTTGAGAAAATGAATGACAAATATAGGCTAAAATATCTTTTATGGAAGGATCTCACAACCAAATCCTTAGGATTGATTAATGGGATGTATGACAGACTCTAAAATGTCAAGTCACACCATACAATGTTAGGGAGCATTAGATGAACAACCTACCTTTGGATTGATGGATTGCCACCTGGAGAGAATGGTTTACACTAGAATCAAGACAACGCGTTCCACATCCAACGGTTACTCTCTTATTCCCCTTCACCATAAATATCCACACTTGCACTATAGGAAAATATTGGTCCTTGAAAGAGAGAACGAGACACTTTTGCGTTATCTATACACAACGCCACCATTAAAACAAAACCATGTTCCGGTGACAACTATCGGACGTCCCAGTTTTGATTTATCAAATTACTAACTTGATCGTCGGAGCGTTCGCGATCGCTTCCACCCCCATCGGAAAAGGCCACGAGCGACTAATGGTGTGTTACTTCGTGAGAAAGGAGCTCACATGGAGGTATTCTGTTGGCCACACATTTGGGTTATTTTTCGGGGTCAACAGAGTGATTAATAGTTTAATTTAGGATTTGTTTTGAGTGATTTTTTAAAATGATCAATAAGTTAAGTAATTTGTACATTATCAATTATACAACATTTTTCCAGTATTTGTTGGAATTATGGGCATGTTTCATTTGTTGTTTTCAAGTAGTTTTTGATTTTCAATTTTATAAAATAATGAAAACGTATTTGATCTGATATTTTAAAAATGCATTCTTGAAAATAAGATTAAACTTATAATATAAAACTCAAATGCATTTTTGACGTTTTAAGTATTTTTAATGAATTTTTTTAAGCAATTAAGAAATGAAAAAAATCATGTAAATAAAAATATAAAATTCTAACAAATAAAATATAATAATTTAAAGAATAAAATGTATATATTTTTAAAAAATTATAAAAGATAAAAAAATCTTAAAAATCATTAAAAAAATTGATAAAAATAAAAAAATAGAAAAAGTTCAAGCTCTTAATTATTATTTACATAATTTTTTTAAAATAAAATAGTCAAATAAAGACAGATAAAAATATTCTTAGTTCACGTAATTAATTTTTATTTTTTTCCTATATTTTGAACTCAATTTATTATTTATTTTATTTTACTATTGCATGGTCAATGAATCTTTCAATAAAACTTTGATGAAACCTGCAGGTGAAAACAAGTTTGTTTGTAGAATTACAACAATTATACACTTTGGTTTAAATAAACTTGGAGGGGACTAATTGGTTACATATTTAATATCGGAGTCCTCAAGTTTATGTAGCCACTAAGTGATTCGATATGACAAACACATTCTTTAGCAAGGTCACCAATCTTCAAGTATTGTTTCCATAGATGATGAAATTTAAAGCGACCATGATCACGCTCCTACCTAGCAAAACTTTCTTGAAAATGCATAAAGTGTTGATTTGTAATGCAAATTTATCCTTTATGGCATCGGCGGTAATTTTAAACAAACAAGTCTAAGCCACTTTGAACTATAAAAGTTTAAGTTGTTGAATAGTTACCAAGGATCCCTCAGTGGTCTTTCCATCTAACACGCTTTTATATCCATAAAGAAAAGTTTTATCATTTTTGGAGGCAACTACATGATCTTTATTATATCTTGGAAAACTAAAAAATTCATCTTCAAAACATGAAAATTAGTTTTTTTTTTAGCAAGGTTTGTTAGGCATCCATATATATCCTGTATATAAAAGTGCCACATTTATATTTTATGGGTTTGCACTTTTTCTTAATTCATAAGTACCTTGACAAATTTTTGTCACTATTCCACACACCTTCTAAGAAGCTTGCAGGTTTTTCTAAATTTTCAGCAAATCTTGGCCTGCCCAAATGGTACATATGAATGTTGAGATTGCAACACAGGTTGTGGAACCGATGAGAACTGTGGACAACCTTCGGTGAGCAAGCGGATAATTTAGTCTATTCGATAGCCATCAGTGAGAAAGTGAGTATGATCACGACTCTATAATCATACATATTCTTGATATTTGGAAAAAAAACCTCAAAAACATTGCTGTTGCCACTGCATTTAGAGATTTTGAAAACAATTCATCTGATGTAAATGATGAAGTTTCTTAAATCATGTAATCTGATAATTTATTTTTGTTGCAATCAAGGTTACATTAATATTGAGTTTTAAAAGATGGGTTTTTTTTGTACTGTAGATTGCTATCTAGACTTTACCTAAAATGAACATTAGAATGCCAAGAAGAACGTGCTATCCTTTCGCTCCACATAGGGCAGCCACGTATTTAGCTTTTGCCTTAGAGCACCCGCTAGCAATGTTGCAAAACCTTTGTTAAGGTACTTTCATAGGGTTCCACCTAAAGAAAAAAAAAATTGATAGGGTAAAATTGGTTAATATTTACATAACCATAATAACATTGTTGATACCACAAAATGTGTCAACTAAATCCCCGCCACGTCCCCTCCACGTGAGGATCACATGCACACTGAACACCCCATTAGGAGGCAAAGGTCGTCGGTAAAAAAAAAAAGGTGTAGCGACCGTTTGCACTCCAACGGTCAAGTCAACGGCCGAACAAAAAAAACAATGAGTGCAAGAGATGGAATATGGGAAGATGATAGGGTTCGAGAACATACCTTAATTGAAATGGATCCCACCTATATAAATAAACAAATGGGCTGAATGGGTAAGGGGCCGAGGTCCTAGCCCAATAGAAAATATTTTATGGGTATAACAATAGTCCTCCAAATTTGAGTTGTACATTCATGTGCTGGTCGGAATTCGAAATATAAGATGTCAGTAGGTGAGGTCTTACAAATTTCCTAAAAATGTAAGTAATTCCAATAAGCGAGGACTTACGAACTCCTTGAAAATATGCTTCCCAAATAGGGGAGCAGCTTCAATAAATCAAGACTTACAATTTGCTTTAGAAAATATGCGTGCTAGCCTGAATAAGCAAGGTCTTATGAATTGCCTCGAAGATAGATGCTTCATATAATTTGTTGAAATTTCGAAAGCATCTCCACTGTAATATGGACTAAACCAATCTTGTAATACGATACTATATATCCCTTACACATATACTAAATAAATTTGGAATCCATTTGCCCCTCAAATTACTCTTGATGATAAAGTGAATAATGACATCTTAAGTTTCTCTGAGATATAATATACGTCATAACCTGCTAGTAGTGATGTGAAGTACATACTCGGCATCAATAATATAATGCATATGCTAGCAGTAATAATATAATGATACAAAGATATCAGTATCACAATAGTCCCCCAAGTCTTAGTCAAATATTTGTTAAATAAATAAAATTCTTTTAGTTCATGTACTGGTATTATTTACTTCCTATACTTGCTGCTTCTGTTTAATGTATTGACATGCTCTTTAGTATGATCCGAACATAGCCCACTCTAGGGGTGAACACGGTTTGGTTTGGGCGGTTTATGTTATATTTTCAATTCAAACCATTTTATGCAGTTTGAAATTTTTTCAAATCAAACCAAACCATTTTATTTTTCAAACCAAACCATTATTTGCGGTTTGGTTCGATTTTAATATGTGATTTATCTATCAACATTATAGTTATATATTTAAAACAAGTTAACATATACATTTATTAATAATGTTAAATGTTAAATTAAATTCACATTTGTTCAAAATCTGAAATATAAACAAAAAGACAAAAAATAGTCTCATGTTAACATCTAACAAGCATTCCAACTTTACAACAAAGGAAGTAAAGGTATGGAAAAGAAACAACACGATGATACAAAAAGATACCCATGGAATGAATTTCCCAATACTAAAATTTATAATACATTTTTATACGTCGTAATATTAGCATTTAGCATTATGAATAAATAAATCTCACAATCTATTTTGATTTTAAATAAAGCAATGGTGAATTTATATCCTTATTGCATTTTTTACTGGTGTATATTCATTTGCAGGAAAACACATAAAGGAGGTCTTAAAACATGGAAATGTGCATGCAAAGCACTATAGTCAACCTTTCAATGTGGACGTTTAGATTAACCAAAGTCTAATCAGGTGAGTATTGTATTGTGCTCTCAAGTGCAAACATCATGAGAAAAATAGCATATAAACAATAGAAAAATATGGTTGTTCAGCGTTAAATTACAACAATAAAAAATGACATCATTCTACATCTACTAAACTAGAGTGCACACACACAAAACTAAATGATCAACTCTACATTTTATTTATTATCTTTATCCCAATATAAATATTTTTCATTCGAAATTAAGGGAAAAAGAGAAAACAGAAAGAGAAATTCATTTAAAACTCGTTGCTCAAATCAATTCGAAGTTTTCTTTTACGTTTCTAGAGATATAAAATTAAGGGTTTTGATCTCGATTTTTAATTACTCTTGTATAAACAAATTATGAAAATAAGGATTGTGATCTCAATTTTTAATTGCTCTTGTATAAACAAATAATGAGAAATTGTTTCGATACACAAGGAAAAGGAAGAGATGCTCACATTCCGAGTCACAGTCAGAGGCGGTATGCATTGGTGGAGAAACATCGTCAATGACAGTAGGTCACAAGCGTCAAGTTGGCACTGCGTGGGGGTGCGTCGGCGCTGCGAGATAGAGTGAGGGAGCGAGGACTTGGTAACTTTGATTTGCTTGTATTTTTGTAAATGCGTAATTGCATATATGGCTGGGCAACATTCACAATTTCACGTTCAATTCATTTCGTAATTACGAGCCTAATTTTTTTTTAAACTAAGGTTAAACTAAATACTAATGACAATGGCTTGTGGACATTTTTTGTTATGCATGAGTTAGGTTAATTAAATTTGTACCCTCCAAGAAAGTATACTTTAAATTCTAAAAACTATGCTTTAATAAAATCTATATATGAGAATTTGTAATTTAATAAAAATATTTTTTTAATTAAAAAAAGTGTGGTTCGATTTTATTTTTTGTGGTTTTTAAAATTTGAAATCTAAACTAAACCATTTTGAAAAGGTTTGGTTCGGTTTGAGAGAAAAAAAAAATCACGGATCCATGTGGAACCAAACCAATGATTCAAACCAACGACTTCGGTTCAATTTGCGGTTTTACGATTTTTTTGTGCAGCCTTAGCCCACTCCAATGATAGTATCAAACTTATAGTTTTGTATAAGTGTTAGAAGGTCGTATACCTTTATAAGTTTCCGAACGTATGCACATCAATGTTTATGAACTGAGGCTCTTTAGCAACTTTAGTTGTTCAAGACATGTGCCACACCTCGCGAGTACAGATGTAGTCCTTTTTGGAATCCAGCTCGTTGTCGAAGTGCTCACGTATCTCTTCATAGGGACGAATCATCTATGAATAGGCTTCCCCTTTGATCTTTGTCAATAGGAGGTACTTTATAATTTTTTTATGAGCTTGCTTTAATAAGAGTACTTTTAACTTTCCTAAGCATAGGGGCGGTACACCCATGTCGAGGCTTCCTTAACAACTTTAGTTGTTAAATGCATGTGCCACACTTCGCGAGTGTAGATGTGATCCGTCTTGGGATCCAACTCCTCGTCAAGGTGCTCACGTGTCTCTTCATAGGGACGAATCGTCTATGAAAAGGCTTCCCCTTTGAGCTTTCTCAATATGAGGTTCTTGTTATTATTTTTAAACTTGTACAAATTTAATTTTTTAGGTTTCGAACTTAGATAATGCTACATCTTCCTTTATTCAAGGAATGATGACTGTTTCTTCTTTTATTCAATGAATGAGGTCTCCAACCAGGGATAAGTATTTGGCGTTGCTGGAAATAAACATCCAGCGAATAACTCTCGAACTATCCGAGACTTATAAACTGGCATTGGAATGGTAGGGTCTTAAGTTGGACTGGCCTCGAAATGACGAAGTCTTACAGTTAGACTCAACAATAATGAGAGATGAAGAATAGTATCTCGCAAAGTCAGGAGTAAGCATCTGGCAAGGTGGGGAATAGGCATCCCACGAATAGCTCTCGAACTATCGGAGTCTTATAAGCAGGCCTCGAATAGACAAGGTCTTATAGCTAAGCTCAATAATAGTGGTATCGGAGCCTTATAAACTGGCATCAGAATGATAAGGTCTTACAGTTGGGTTGGCCTCGAAATGACGAAGTCTTACAGCCAGGCTCAAAGATAGCGAGAGGTGAAGAATAGTATTTCGTGAAGCCACGAGTAAACATCCGACAAGGGGGGAATAGACATCCCGCGAATAGCTCCCAAACTATAGGAGTCTTATTAGCGGGCCTCTGATAGATGAGGTCTTACAGCTAGACTCAACACTAATGCGAGGCGATGAATAACCATCTCGCGAGGCCAGGAATAAACATCTGGCGATTTGCCTCTTTTTTTTTTTCAAGGAACAAGGACTTTAAGATATTGCATCTTCCTTTATTCAAGGAACGAAGATTTCAGAAAATACTGCATCTTCCTTTATTCAAGGAATGATGACTTCGAAAAAATACTGCCTCTTTCTTTATTTAAGGAATGAGAATTTCAAAAAATGCCTCTTTCTTTATTCAAGGAACAAGGACCTCGAAGAATATTGCCCCTTCCTTTATTCAAGGAACGAGGATTTCGAGATAATGCCTTTTCCTTTATTCAAGGAACGAGGACTTTATGATAATGTCTCTTTCTTTATTCAAGGAATGATGTCTTATTTTGATATCACATCTTCTTTTATTCAAAGAATGAGGACTTCAAAAAATACCGCCTTTTACTTTCATTCAAGAAATGAGAATTTCAAGATAATGCCTCTTTCCTTTTCAAGGAATGATGACTCCAAGATGATGCTGTTGATAATAAGAAGTTCACAAGAGAAGGTCTTTAATAAATAAGAGAACAACGAGCTTAGGCTCGCCTTCAAAGATGCAGTCAGTTCGAGCATGTGAGGTATTAAAAGCTTGCCTCTTCTTATTTACGATAAGAGTTCCTATAATAGCACAACTATTGTAGAATAACCTAACTTGCATCAATAAAGGTGGTTTTCTATTCCCAACTTTTGTTCCTTTTTGTTGACGTGATACATCCTCAAAATTACGAATCTTCAGAAAATAATCATCCTTCAAATATTTAGCTCTACAAGGACCTTTCGAACACTGCATGGCTAGATTTTTAAAGATGTAGCCTGTTCCATCAGTATGTAAAAGAGCTTCCCATCTTCATCAAAGATAACGGAGCTATTCTCATTTAGGAAAGGTATATCTTCAATTCTCTCAATTTTCACAGAATCAATATCAACTTGAAGCTTTACGGTCTTCAATATGATCAAAGAAAATTTGGCCATGCACTTTTCTGTTGATGAAACTGTGTGTATGTACATATGTTGTACATATTATTGTGTGTGGAATTCTTCAAATGAGCCTTTAATAAAATCCCAAGTTTCCTATCATACTCTACCCTTAGTAATATCATTTCCCATATAATTTAGTCACCTTTTTCTGGGCTAAACGAGATAGACCAAGCAAAACAAATAGAAATGGTGGACTGATGATCACGAACTTGAAATCTTCCTTTTCTACGGTTCCTTCTTGCTTATTTCTAGTTTTCCAAGTATTTCTGCCATTTTCCATGTGATTTAAAACACATGGAAGCCCATATTGAAGCAAGCACGAAACCAAGCCCAATAAAGCTTATGTGCCTGAAACCGAGGTTGCAATGTGATGATAATTTCTAGCCCAAGAGGACTAGTGATAACCCAGCTTGAATTTCTCTTATTCATTGCCCTCTTGATCATCATTTCTATTGAGGAATTTTGTGGAGCAGTTGATGTGCATAATAATAAGTCATAATTTCCGTTGTACATCATATATGTTTTGAACCAGAAAATTGATCCCATTTTTACCTTTACAAAATTTAGCAGAGGAATCTTTTGAACCATATTAGTTGTAGTCAAATTCCGATGAGGAAGAAAGTTCTAATCCACTATGTAAAACCATGGTAAATCCACTGGTTTCCCAAAATCTCATTATGATACTCAAACCAATGATCATAGAATCAATAATGTATACTTAAAGGCCAATTAAATTCATCCCCAATTTTCAAAATAAAGCTCAATAGGTATTATATGAACTTTCAATTTAAAAATAGCGACCCTATTATAATTGCTTAAATATAGAATTGGGAATTCTTGTTGGAATGGCCTAATAAGAATGAGTATTTTCGGCAGCCAAATTAGAAGGAACATTTGCCTGCAAATAGATGTATCTAATGGGGCCAATTGAGAGGTTGAAGAGTTATGAAGCCCAAGTAAGAAAATTAGTATGACACAATTTTAAATAAACATTTGATCCATAATCTCCAAAGCCCATTCATTAATGTGCACTTCCTCCAGTTTTAGAGGCCAAAAATAATTCATATCAGTGCAAATTACCCAATTCCCTACTTTTGAAGATCCAAGTTCAACAATCAGATGTCAAGTTTTAATTTTCAAAAATCAGATATTTTATATATAGATACATGTTTTTTTATATTTAATAATAATATAATGAAAATTAATATATACACACCCCTCTCCCAAAATTAATTTTTAGCCTTAATTGGCTAATTCACGTCCCTTTTTCTCCGCATCTCACTCCTCTCTCTGTCTCTCACTCCCCATCCCTCTCTCTCTCGAAGGTGTGGAAGAGGCTTCTCTCCTCGCCGCCACCATACCCACAGATTACGTCGCCCGTCGAAGGGGACATTAGAGGCACAACCACCATACTCATAGATCGCGACGAGGTTGTGAACGTACCCACAGATCGAGGCGAGGTTGTGAACGCAGGTTCAGATACATCCTCAGATGCAGGTAGTGAACGCGGTGGCTGTCGAAGGCGCCCAGTTTGTGACGTCACTATACGTGGGTGATCTCGATGTGAATGTGACGAATTCACAACTCTATGATTTGTTTTCCTTGAAATCTATTTTTTTTTCATTCAACGCAGTGAGGTTGAATTGGTCTGGGATTTAGCGGTGGTGAGGGCTGTTTTTGTCGTGGTGATGGAGGCGATTAACAGTAGCGGTGGTGTGGGTTCAGATCTAGTTGACGTTGGTGATAGTGATGCTGTTGGTGGGTGTTGTGTGTTATTGTTGGTGGCGGCCATGGGATGGGATGAAGAGTGCTTGTAACCAACTATGGTGCTGGCAGCGGCGGTGATGCGACTGGTGGCAGTGGTGAGGTGATGGTCACGGGGGTGGTCACAGAAGTCGAAGGTGGTCACAGGGGTGGTGCTGTTGGTTTTAGCGACAACGACGGTGATGGTCACGGGAATGGTCATAGAAGTCGCTGGTGGTAAAAAAAAAAAAATCTAAGTGTGACCTTAAAATTGTAACTAAATCTTAGTCTGTGACCAAGAAACTTGAAAATATATAACTGATATATAACTGTGACCTTCTGTGACTAAA
>CAIGRO010158065.1:0-10741 GCA_903798355.1 Fraxinus baroniana | reverse complement strand
GAATGCCTACCAAGTTCTTGCCATAACTCAAAACTTGACATTGGTTGGATTATTGGATTGTAGGTCCTGAGATAAGCTTCTTTGGTGTAGCATGCATCAACGTACTTATATATGTCAATATTCCTAAAAAGCATACCGAGATTGCAGAATAGCTCGTCGACTCAGGTTTGACCCAGAAAAAGCTCGAGACGGACTGGTTCGTGGCTCGGTGGGACTGAGCCCCATTTTTGGGGACGTCCGCTTAAGCCAGCCAGGCTCGTGTGGCTTGACAGGTCTACCCTCGAGCCTAAAAAAATAAAAAATAAACTTGCCTGCTACTTCTTCTTTTTTTTTTTTTAGTTGTAATTTTTTTATATGTTATTATTTAAAATACGTATAAATTGCACAAATTTTAAATTCTTTAGAAATTATTTAGATTTGTCAAGAATTTTAAAAAAAATTGAGCAGACTCAGCTTGTTAAGGCCCGAGTCAAAAGCTTAGGTCGAGCCTAAATTTTTTAGTCAAACTTTTGTTCGGTTCGGCTTTACTCGGGCAAAAAAAAAACTCGAACTATTTTTACTCGAGCCGAGCCCGAGCAAAAAGTTTTGGCTCGTAGCTCGGCTCGTTGACACCCCTAGTTGCATGTTTAAACCAAATCCCATTTTTAGCCCTTGAGGATGAACCCCTTCCTTCACTGTCGCTTGGAATGCTTCTCAGGTCATCCAAGTCATCGTTATCTGTTCCATCACCATCTGTAGCATCTACATTGCTCCGATTTTCATCCTCCATATTATCATCACCAATATCAAGAGGTTCAGTCAACCTGAAGATTGCATGTTCATCACCATCATCTTCGGCTACATTTTCCTCCCGATCATATTCTGGATCACTAAAGTCCTTCAAATGTCCTTCAAATTCATAGTCTACATCATGTTCAACTTCAGGTTCAGGTTCAGGTTCAACCACATGTTCTTCAACATGTGGTGCATTATCAGCAAGACGTACCACAGGTTCCCCATCACTTGGAAAATCCTCCACCACATTTTCTTTACTAATTGGTGCATTATCAACATGTTCAATTGCAAGTTCACCCTCCGTAGCCTCCACTTCAACCTCAACTGCAGGTTTATATGAAGTATCATCAACAGTTGGTGTATTATCTTCAACTGCAGGTTCCTCAACTGTAGCCTCCACTTTAACATCTGTAGGTTCCTCAACCTCATCCATTTTATAATTTGCAGGTTCTTCTACTGTTGCGTCCACTTCAACACTGCAAGTTCATCTATTGCAGGCTCAAGATTTCAACAATTGTACCAAAATCGATATCAACTACATGTTCATCCATTGCAGCCCATACCTTTTCACCGGCCTCTTGAGCTCATGTCCCTACATCAGCATCTCCATCAGTATTATCATCCATTTTAACTTCCACTTCAACATGTACATCATGATCACCATCTATGTCTGCTTGCATATCATCTATTTCACCTACACTCTCAACCTCATCAATTGTATACAGATCATCACCATCTACAAAATCATCATACAACTCCACAGCATAATGTATATGGTGCTCAAGTTGACCATCATCCTCTACATTCCCTGTTTCTTCCACCTTTTCTAAAACCTCACATGTGTCAACATCCAGAACTGAAATATCATCTCTCACCTTTTTCATCCCATGGTAATTTTAACACTTCAATCACAGACAAACACCACAACTCATCAATCTTCTTATCCCCAAGCAACTTCACTAAATTCATGAAGTGTGCATCCCTCACCAACCAAAATGTTGCCTCACTAAATCTCTTCTTTTCAACATTATACAGATACATCATTCTTTGGGCGTATCCCAATATCTTTAAGGCATTGTCCAATAAAATCTATTAAACCAATTCGGATTCATTTAGTCAAGATATGCTATCTTACCATGCTCGTATACAAAGAACCCTATCATTTTCAGGAATTTGAAAAAATAAATATTCACAGTAGATGAGCAGAAAAGGGGAGTCGTATGTAACAAACAAAATCTTCAACATTATGATCAAATTCATGGCTTTCATCGCCATACATTGTAGAAGATGACCATTTCTCTTTCTATCTGTATAACGTGAATAGATGAGTGGGAAAAATTGGTTACTTTTCAATTTTTAAATCAAGTGAGAAATACTGATTAGACGAAATTGTCCCTCCTTAAAAGGGTCAATATACTTGATTTTAAATTTTTCAGGTTAACTGACGGTGTTTTGAACAGTTTCAAAGGACCCCAACTGCATATTTATGAAATGTTAGAGACCTCATCTGGCACAAAATAAAGATTAGGGTAAAATCTGTAAAGAAAAATGAAAAGGTTAGGAACCACTACAGCAATTTTGCCTTTAATTTATTTCTAAGAAAAGGCTAAAAGGTCAAGGTAACCGGTTTATGGTTTCTACACAAGACGGCTCCAAGGCTTGTTTTTGTGTTAAAAAAATGGCTAGTCTTATTCACAATACTATCCAATGATACATAATATCGTATCTTGCACCAAGGCCATAATATTCAAAGCAAACTACGGCAAAAAAGAGTTCTTTCGCGCAGCTCACCCCGACTATGAAATTTAAATTTGCTTAACATGGAACAAGTGACAACAACGTACAATATATCCAATGTTTCAAAGTAGAAACTGTCAAAAGTATTTAGTTTATGGAGTGAAAAGTGAAAATCCATTATAAGCACTTACATTTAACAATTAATTAGTTTTGTTTTTCAATTGAATTATGTTTTACAATTCTAAACCCACATTAAAAGAGAGAAAGGATTAGGGAAAAGACAGAGGTGAGTTGAAGGGAAAGATTTTGTCATAGGCGGCAAATTTGATTGATAAATAAACACAGATTGTGTTGTAACATAAAATTAAAAGTTTTAAATTTCAAGATTAAAACCCCTTTTATTTTTAGTTTTAATTTAATTTCACTTTAATACGTAATTAAAACTCATAATTTCATATTGTAACTTGTATATTAATTGGATTAATTTTCATTGTTGTAGGTGTTAATTTTACACTATAAAAGGGAGGGAATTTCATAGTTTGATTTAGAGATACAATTTGAATACATAAAATACTCACTCTATTTTCATATTATATATTTCTATAGTTTGACAACTCAAAAAAATCTCGTTCGTTATCTCCCTATGGTCGTGCGCATAAAAGGAGAATGAGTTGTGAGTCACATGAATTTTATCTTGAAGTCATGTAGTGCTGAAAGAACCCGCATGAAGGAGAGGCAACACAACTTTATGACAACGTATTTGGCACGACTCCTTAAAACTTGCATTCTAACTCTATTCTCATTGTTGAATTATAATAATTATTTTATTATAATCTTCTTATGTTTATGTAATTATTGAATTATGTTATATAAATTTATTAGTTGATATGTTAATTTACACTAATATTCACTCATTTATTCCTGCAGATTGTACATAAGAAGAATAAATAAAGCATATGACAACTTTGAAAAGAATCAGTTTATGGAACCAATTGGTCCTGAGTTTAGTGGCTGAGTGCTGTGCACATAAATGTCCTTAATAAGCGTGTTTCACTGTACTTAAAAGAAACTTTTTTTCAAAACTAAATCATGAACTCTGTCGAGGCCAACACCCTTCGGAAGCTAAACTACGTCCCAAGCCATATGCTAGTGACCCCATAATCCCATTCCATGCACCATGCCAAATTAAAGCAAGAATTGAGGAAGTTGTCAATAACTTTAAAAACTTCCTTCAAAATAATAAAAATGTTTTGCAATAGGAGCTTGTCCAGAAACACAACGACCTAGCACCCGCCTACTTAGTCTTCAAGTAAACTTTTTAGAAAAAGGGATAGGAGTAGCTAATAAGTAACTTTGAATATTATACATTTGACAAAAATAAGTAACTTATAATAAGGTTAACCTTACTTATAAACACAAACCAACTCAAATCTTACCATTTAACAAAAAAACAAAAAAAAAAAAAACGTGTACAAGTCCCATGTGTATTTGCTTAAAAAATGGGTCTAACATGCAAGTGAAGGCATCGGTTGAAGAAAAGTTTTAAATAGCAAATTTGTCATTAGTTAACAGTTTAATTTAGGATTTGTTTGTGCTCAAGAATAGATTTTGTAATAGTGATTTTTTTTTTTTAGAATGTGATGTTAAAAGGTAGAAAAAAAAAAGAATTTGAATTTACGTGTAAAATTATTTTATAAAGAAATTGTACGATTAAAAATGAGTTTAAAGAAACATATATTTTTAAATAATGAGACTCAAATAAGGACTTAACCCGATCTATGGGGAAAAGTCGTTAGGAGTGAAATGCGCAACACGCCCATCTTTGAAAATGTAGTTTAAAAATATCTTTTCACGTCATCTGAAAAAAGTAGCCCCTCGTGAAAAACACCATATCTTAGATAGTGATCTCAAAAATATTTCTTTTTAGTTGTCTCCCATTTAATTCTAAAGTCGACCATCTAATAAAATTCTATATCCTCAACCATGGATTAGCATTTCTAATGCTTTATTCTATCGTAAATTGTGGACTAGAATGGTCTTCCAACTCACAATTCTTTTTAATTTTTCTGATATTCTTAATTAATTACAACGCATGAAGAATATATATGCGTTTAATCTGTTACAACTTTGAAGTGAAGAATTTATGCCTATGTTTGACACCCATTTTGAGAGAAAAATTGATTTTTAAATAGTGATTGATGGAAGAATGAGTGGTTAAAAGGTAAGGAGAATTTTTGGGTTTGTATGTAATATTATTTTATTGATAGAATGTGTGGTTGAAATGAAAAAGAAAAAAAGAATGAGAATGAGAATGGAAAAAAAAATGGGTGTAAAACAAAGGCTATATATCACAATATTCTTGAATAGAAGTACGTACTATCATTGCAACGTTGATCAAGTATACATAGAATTAGGTAAGGGGGTCGAATTTTTATGTGAAAATCATTATGTTTTGAAAGGAAAAGGTACTTCCATTTGAAAAAAATGAAGATGGAGTTCTTCGAACCGAAGAATTCTAAATATATTCGGATTCTCCTAAGATAATGTGTGTTGGTAATTGCATATATATTTCAAGCACAATTCCTTGATAAGGATGTTCAATTTGGCCTGCACCTTGCGGAAGATTGACTAACCTTTTTGCAGTAGATTATACGATAAAATTTGTCAATCGTCTAATTGATATAGGCTATTATGATTTTACAAGAGTTCAGTACATCCTAAGAAATTATGATAATTGTTTCCCTAAAGAGAGTATAATCTAGTATTTGTTTTTATTGTTTAAGCAAGAACATCTCTAATAAACCTTATTCCTAGTGGTGGCAACGAGCCGAGCCCGAGCTTTTTTATGCCGAGTTTTTTTTTGCCCGAGCCGAGCCCGGCCAAAAAAAATGAGGCTCGGCCCGAGCTTTCTGCCCGAGCCTTAACGGGTCGAGCCGTGCCGGCTCAGATTTTATTTTATTTTTATNCCCGAGCCGAGTCGAGCCAAGCCCGGCCAAAAAAAATGAGGCTCGGCCCGAGCTTTCTGCCCGAGCCTTAGCGGGCCGAGCCGAGCCCAAACCGAGCCGGCTCGGTTTTTATTTTATTTTTATGTCAAATCTACATTTTTTACTTAAAAAATTTAAAATTTGTACAGTTTTTACATGTTATAAATTAAATAAAAAAAGTTCGAGTTTGGCTTGAGCTTTTTGTGCCGAGCTTTTTTAGGCTCGAGCCGAGCCCGACAAAAGAAAATGAGGCTCAGCCCGAGCCCGAGCCTGGCCCGACTCGAGCTTGTTTCTAGCCGAGCCCGAGCCGTCCGAGCCAACGAGCTTTTTTGCCATCCCTACTTATCCCCAATCTGCTTTTTGATTTGTATTGCACAAGAAAAGGTTGGTAAGACATGGTGATATCCATTATTTTTGGATTACCCTAGTCAATGGAACATGTCATTCAACATTATACATTATCTTGTTATAATAATTAGAAAGTATAAATAAAATTTAATGGTATCAACATTAGAGGAAATTGAAAGAGAACTGTTTTATTCTTGATTTTAAGAATCAGAACCAAGTAAATATTAACACGATTGGAATCAATGATAAGTACGTGCATATAATTCAAGGGACCGCAGATAAAATGCACATCCTAGCCTAGTACCACACTTAATGTAATGGTTTTTTGCCACAATATTGTTGCTCTTAAATTCATGAATTAGGTCACAATAATGATGAGAATATCATAAAAAATTTAGGCTACATTCACTAGGTATACTGACATGCCCAATCAACACCAATAGTCCATTTTGATCGTGCCTGACATCCAAAAATTAAATTAATCTATTTGTACAATAGTTATCGACAATTATAGTTGACACTGTTGATATTGTCAAAATATGAATCATTGATTTAAAAAGCAGTTTTTAAAATAGATGAATATAATGCCGTGAGTTGTCCATCAATATTGTGAAAAATGATTGTGCAAGTAATATGATTGCCAAAAAATTGGTGACAAGGGCTTGGAGGTGGGGGCTTTGGATTTTTTCCTTTAAATCAATGGGCCACGTGGACTTGCAATGTGCTATTCTTTTTTATGCATTAAGCCTTACTCGACTTGCTTCATGTAGATCATACCAAGCTCGATTTTATTTATTTTTTTTCTATCCCTTTTTTTCCGAGGAGTTGCCAAGCATAAAATGGGATGAAAAGACAGGATGATTTGGTCCAATTTATACCCTTACCTCCAATATATATAAAATAATAAACAGATACTCCATCCCATTTGACGAGTTTAAGAATCAATAATTGTCACGTTTTAAAATATATGTTGTAGCCTAAATTTTGTAGCATTCAAATTGCGTGCATATAGAACACGTTGCGTAGCATTCAACTCACCTTTTTTCTATTATTGACAGAGGCTATTACATATGATTATATGAACATATAGACACTCCTATGGTTTTATGGCTTCGAAGCAAGTTTAGAGATCCGACCAGGATCCAACAATCTTGGAAAGTAGCATATAAAGGGATGAGAACTTGCAGCCTAGGGGCAAATTCAAGTCCAAAAACAGCAATAGATCAAGAACCAAACACTGCAAAAATTCTCAGCAAAACCAGCCACCACTACTCTTGGATTTCCAAACAAAAGATTTAGACAATAAAAACGAAATATTTGAGCAACTTAACAACCCCCTTCATCATCATCCTCAAGAATTAATCCTCATCCTTAAAACGACCTTTTTTTCAGCTGCGACGATGGATTCTAACATTTATTCTCCGTCGTTTATGTCACCCAAGCCTGACTAATTTTCTTGAACATGTCATTTCTCTATTGCATCGTCAATTTTTCATTGAAAAGAGTCAACACTTAGATTATCTTCTTCCTTCCTAGTTACCATAATAAATAATTGCTCAAAATTGAGTTTTTGGATATTTAATAAGTGGAACTGTCGGATCCAAATTTAATTTAGTTCGGTTCCATTCGACTTAATACCATAATTAAGTTTTTTCAACATTTATAACACTACATTAATCTAACTAATGACATGTTTAATTTTAACTCTAACAAAATAGCATAGTTTGACGGAATGATTGAGAAAACCTTAGGTCGCTCAATTTGGATTCTTTGAAAATTGAATTACAAAGTTGGTTTTACGCTAAAAACAGAAAGAATGATATTTTGGACTCAATCAATTAGTTGGCAAATGAAATACGAAAATGATACTTTTGATCTCAATTAATTAGTCGGCAAATTTATTTAGAAAAAATTAAAATAATTTGATTTATTTAATATAAAAAAAAATTAGGAGATCATTTCTTGTCCGATTCATGTTTTAGAATAAAAAATCGAACCAAACTCGCTGGTTCTCAATTTTGATACTTATTCGAGTATTTAACTTAAGAAGAGCTGAATCGAATCGCTCAATTTAATTCGATTTGATTTAGGAGTTTTGTCCAACTCTAAATTTCATGATTGTTATAGTCAAAGTCAACTCAGATAGAGTAAAATCGCTTACGTGGGTTTAAAGCTTCTATCAACTCCTCGAGTGTCATCCTCCAAACTTGTGGATGTTTGCACTTTTGTCCCATTCTTCATTGCGATCATATCAAGGCCATGTCGTTGATCTAATATTAATTGTAACTATTATGCCTCACCATCGAGGCTCCAGTGAAAGTGCCACGTCATAGTCCACATGGAAAGGAAAGTCAACAATGACTCAATTGGTCAAATGCAAAGAAGTGAAATAAAGGTTGAAGCTCTTGTGCCGAAACATTGTCTAATTAGCTGAAGCTCTCAAGCTGAAGCACTACATAAGAAATCAAAGAAGAAGCTGAAATTTTTCACACAAAAGACCACCAATATGAAGCTCACGCCGAAGCTCTCATTTATTCGAAGTCCCTGAAGCCGAAGCTATTTCTTACAAGATTTTGTAGGCAATCTTTAAAGATGATTGATGTAACGTTTCTAATAAAGAATGTCAAGTGTGTCAACCTAATGTTTAAGGTGGTTGACCCGTTGTGGATGTATTTAATGTATGATAAGCTTGGTGATGTGACAGTCAAGGAGATGATGTCATATGGTTCTGATCCAACGATCACCACTTTGGCCAGAACTCTATAAATAGGTGGTCTTTGTTAACTGTAAATAATGACCTTTTAAATATTGATTCTAATATACGAAAATATACTCAAGAAAAATACTTTCAATATATGATCTTGTTTGTTCTACACTTGTTAGTTTGATCTTATGTTATTTTGTTGATGATTGTTTGTTAGTACAATTATCTTAGTCACTATTGTCGGTGCTCGAACATTTTAATCTCGATATATTTTTTTAAATAAATTTGCTAACTAATTAATTTAGTCCAAATCTAAAATAAAATTTTACTATTTCTAATTTTCAGGTAAGCCCAACTTACTCAAATTGACCTAAGTTTTACCCAAATCTCTTATTCTATCATAATGTCGTTTCAATCGTTCTATTATTGTAAACTCGCTTTTAACAGTCAAATCTATGAAGAACTCAACAAAGAGAGGTGCAAAAGATATCACGAGATTGGATTACGTTATTTTCTAAGAGTTAAGATTGAATATGTTATAGTGAAATTAATATAGCGTTGTTGTAATATAAAAAAATTAATTTTTGTATAGAATCCAGGAATCGAATAGAATTGAACTAAATCGAATGAAATCGAACCTGAACGGTTCCATAATTAAATTTAAACTCGACGATTTCATTTACTAAATACCTAAGATATTCGGGTTCGATTCTCTTTAAAACTGAATCGAACCGGACCATTTTCAACCCTAGTAGAAGTAAAATACATCATCTTTTGTTATAATATATCACAACCAACTAGGATGCTCATTATATCATGAAATACATAATTATCTTATAAAAGTTTGTCGTGAGACTAATGAAATAGAATATCAAGTTTGTCTTGATCATATGGAATTCAAATATCCCATTGATCAATATATATTATATTATAAAAGATTTTAAAGTATTATATGCCAATTTTATATTTTTGTCAAAAACTTAATACATACATAATTTTTATATAGAATAAGTTTAATCTTGTTCGATTATTTTCTATTCATTTATTCAAAAGTAAAATTTTGAAACCGAAATATTTGAACACTTAAAATTCCCCGTTTGGGCTCCAACTAAAATATATTTTAGAATAGTGATTTTTTATTTTTTTGAGAATACATGGTTGAAAATAAGAAAAAAAATTAAATTTACATGTAATATTATTTTATTGAAGGATGTATGATTGAAAATAATAAAGAAAAAAATACATTTTTCTAAAATAGAGCCCAAAGAAAAACTATATTTTTGTCACAACTTTATGTGTGATAATTCATTTCAAATTAGTTCGCTACCTTTACAAATTTACTCAAATGTAAACCTTACTAATAATCAAACTTGTGCACATGTTTCTATTTTTGTAACTCATCTTTATTATAACTTGTTCTAAAATAGCCATCTAATTTAGCCCCTGTTTGGTGGCCTTTTTTCAAAAAAATGTTTTAATTAATGGTTTTTCTGAAGAATGTGTAGTTAAAAGGTAGAAAAAGTTTGGAGTTTACGTGTAGAATTCTTTATTATTTGAATGTATAACTAAAAATGAATATATTGAAAAAAAGTTTTGAGTTTATGTGTAGAATTCTTTATTATTTGAATGTATGACTAAAAATGAATATATTGAAAAAAAAAAAGTTTTGAAAGAATAAGAGACAAATTACATGGTTGAAAATAAGAAAAAAAAAATTAAATTTACATGTAATATTATTTTATTGAAGGATGTATGATTGAAAATAATAAAGAAAAAAATACATTTTTCTAAAATAGAGCCCAAAGAGAAACTATATTTTTGTCACAACTTTATGTGTGATAATTCATTTCAAATTAGTTCGCCACCTTTACAAATTTACTCAAATGTAAACCTTACTAATAATCAAACTTGTGCACATGTTTCTATTTTTGTAACTAATCTTTAGACTTTATTATAACTTGTTCTAAAATAGCCATCTAATTTAGCCCCTGTTTGGTGGCCTTTTTTCAAAAAAATGTTTTAATTAATGGTTTTTCTAAAGAATGTGTAGTTAAAAAGTAGAAAAAGTTTGGAGTTTACGTGTAGAATTCTTTATTATTTGAATGTATAACTAAAAATGAATATATTGAAAAAAAGTTTTGAGTTTATGTGTAGAATTCTTTATTATTTGAATGTATGGCTAAAAATGAATATA